>WAAD01008773.1:46123-80590 GCA_013389945.1 Fregata magnificens
ATAACAGTCCTCCACTGTAAGCCCTATATCAGTCCAAGCTGGAGGTAAAACATCAGGAGGGGCACAGACCAACCTTGTAATCAAAATGTTTGCAGAGAGACAGAAAAGAGAAGAAAAATATTTATCAATTGTCCACTGTTTACCTAAGAAATCATTTTAGGTGATACTGCTTTTGGAATTAGTAATTACCTGTAAAATTGTAGTATTTTTTCAACTGGTTAACTGTTGTTTTCTCTCTCTGAAGAATGTATCTTTCTAAAAATGTTCTACTGCACATTCTGAAATGGCCTTTTCCCCCTTTATTGTTCTAGAAATTTGAATCTGAACTTAGCCAGACAGATCATCCCTCTGCATTTCAAATCCAACACCCCAGGGGCTTTATGTTTTCCCTGTGTCCTATTTGCTGACAGGAGGAGTTTTAGCTAGTGTTTGGGTTTGCATATTAGGGCATGTGGAAAAACAAATTAGCAGGTAAGAAATTACCATTCTTAAGACTCCTTTTTTTTTTTTTTTCCTTTTTTTTTCCTTTCTTTCCCAGTAAGAGTCACAAAGATAAGTGGCAGCACGTGGCTTATAGCTGCCCTATTATAGCAGCCCTCCCATGTGGCCAGTTCAAAAGCTAAGTAATAGTTCTGATACTAGCTAATCTGGCAAAAGGATTCTGATGGGTGGATGTGAGAATAACATCTGCCTTTCAAATCTGACGCTTGCCAACATAGGCATGTGAGGTTTTTTGTTGTTCCAAGAACCTCTGAAGCATAGAGAAGGTGAAGGTCCTATGAATTGGAACCACCTGCTTGAACTAATGTTTTGGCAAGCTCCTGTTTTCCTGGAGCTGGTTCAGCATATTCTGGGCTATGTGGAATGGGAAAAATCCACAAAAATTACTTACCGGCCCATAAATATTTTCTATACTATTGTGTTCAGATGGGAAGAGTGTAGGGAACAAGCCTAGTAAGTGTGAAGCACATCCTGTGTCTGTATGACCACTCCCTTTACTGCATAGTCTATTGTATTCCCATCCGACACAGTAAATACAGAGCTTAGAGATCTAGGGGCAGGCAGCCTTCAAACCTGATGCTGCAAATAGCACAGTGGATTAATTTGCTGTTTTCTCGAACCCTCTATTTCACAGTGTTACAGGTCTCAATGTTTGTTTTGGAGTAGCTGGACTGAGCAATGCTGAAAGTTTCTGAGAGTCCCTATTGTACTTAGGGTTGTGTATACAGCCTGTACGTCCCTCATATCATAC
The DNA here is from genome assembly GCA_013389945.1 of Fregata magnificens. Classification (NCBI taxonomy): domain Eukaryota; kingdom Metazoa; phylum Chordata; class Aves; order Suliformes; family Fregatidae; genus Fregata; species Fregata magnificens. The sequence continues at coordinate 47,376 of WAAD01008773.1, forward strand.
CACTTTAGTCCGAAGGGCTTCTTTTTAAACCAAAGACTTGTTATGACCCTTGTAAAATAGCCCTGCTGAAGGCTTGCTTGTTTATCCTTCAAAGGAAAGACAACAACGGGATGTCCACAAATATTTGTGAATTCATGTTAAAAATGGCAAACATACGAAAAGACTACATTTTCTATACATTTTGTCTTTTCAAGCCAGATCAAAAAAATTAAATACCTACCATTCACAAAATCAGGAAGGAGTTGCACCTCATCACTTAGATAATTAAAAATTGAACCATTTAAGTTTTTATAACTATGGAGCTAAAATTTGCTGTAAAATTTGTAAAACAAACCAAAGGTCTCCTTAATTTGGTGGATACTCATAGCCCTTTTGAGCTCTAACATGCCTGTAAATGCTTAATTTATGCAGTGGAATGTTCAACAGAGAGGACTGGAAAGTCAAAGCCAGAATGCCACTGAGTAGGCCAGTCAGGATATTTCCCAGGAGGTTCAGATGGCTGCTCTGAATCAGGCATGAAAGGTGTTAACACCCATCTCTCTATAGCTCTTAGACTGAGTATGCAGTATAAGGGTGTAATTACCTTTATGAATTTTGGAAATGATGCATACAGTCTCAGTCAGGATCGTTCTACTCAGCTTTTCTTAGTTGGTCACATTCTTGCTGAGCTACTCCACCAGCTATAGAGGAAGCGCAGCTGAAATAGGTTTCTAACTTACGTGTCCAAATACCTAAAGCTCTGTTATATGAATGCAAGCTTTTGAGGATATCGCACTTCCTTTTGTTAGAAATGCCTGTGGTTAGAGTGATAGCTCAAGGTCAACCAAAAAGTTTAATGTGACCCCAAAGTGTTTATTTTTTAATTATGCAATTACTGTGGATTTTTTACAAGGGTTGCTTCAATCTCAACTCGCATATGCTTTTCAGCTTCCTGAGTCTGAATAGACTCCAGCACTGACGTTTTCCTTTGTCCCTGCTGGTGCATTTGCTGGATTCAGACGCTAAGTTACTCCTTCATTAAAGTGGATACTTATGATCTATCTATCCTTGGCATTAGCACCAGTACTGACGCTTTATAGTGCCTCAAGCATTTAATCACATCCTTTCTCTGAACTTTAATCTGGTGGGCATAATTTACCTCTCCAGGGAAAAGTTAAGTACATAAAACAATTTTTAAAAACATTGAGAGCCTATTTGCCCTTAATTAGAAAGCACAAGGGATATATGGACTCAGACAAAACAGTAAGATTCATGTATGCCATTTTGACTTAATTTTGTTATCACTCTTGGGCATTCTTTGGGGGATTTGATCAACATCTTCCAGTGTATGCTAAATTTCCATCCATGAGATGCTTGCCTACCTACCTACATCATGGAGTAACTGTACGTCTGCTGGTAATTTGGGTCCTTTACCGTTCATGCAATACGTTCATTCATTCACTCACTAAAATTAGCAGCCATCCTTTTTCTTATAGGCACTAATTCTCTTCGTCAAATGACCAGTCATAACATTTTCTTATCAGGTGATTGAAGTCTGTCACCTGTTTGTAAATTGCCAATCTCTTCGAGTTCAGACTGGAAAAACTGTTGTTTGCCTGAATGATAGTGAACTTTTTCTGTGCTGATAGGATAATCACAGTTTAGCAGCTGTTGATTGTTAGCCTTGTGTTAGAATGTCTCTTGTCCAGCTCTCTGGGCAAAAGATAGTGGGGATTCTAAACACAATCCACATTCAAATAATTTGTACTCTGACATAGCATTCTTAACGCTATATATAGAGGGATTCTCAAATCCTCTCACCTGGGGCTGGTTTTTAGAGCTGCTGAGACTCGGCAGTTCTCATGGTTTTCAGTTCATGGTATGGTATCTCAGCATGCCTGAAAATTAGAACAATATTATTCTATATGTCAGTGTGCGAAGGGCCACAACAAAGGTCGCCTGAACCATTTAACCCACCACAACCCTCATCATTGTGGTATTTTAAGTGCTTAAGTAATTACATGGTTACTAAGATACCTTGGATTACTTTAGAGGTTTGCTGAAATTAACTGGTTCCATCCGTGCAGAGATCAGGTTGCTGAAGTTCTTAATCCAAGTGCAGATGCTTCTTGCATTGTGTGCTGTGTATTATTTTCATAAGACCATTTCCTGAATCAAGAAAAAAAAAGACTACAAGTGTTGCTGGAATCAATGTCACTAGCCTTTTCCAGTTCATAACCACTTTTTGCAATGTTGTAAAACAAACCATGAAAGTGTGTGTTTATTTGTCTTACAGAACAAAGTATTCTCAAGAACTATGCCCACCCAATATACTTACTTTTTACAACCCATATATGTTGCCTCTTTGAGGAAGGGACTGTTTCTTTTCTTGTTCTGTAGAAAGCTATTACTTGCAACGGGAAGGGGATGCAATGCTCACAGCAGAAGTCTTAAGGACTGGAGCAGGCTTCTGGAAGGATTAGAGATGACAGTGTTTTAGTGGTGGAAATGAGCAGATTTACAGAGATAAGAATTAATGTAAGAACATATACATGTTGTGCTGGGTTAGACCAGAAACCTGAATTGTCCAATACCTAATCTCCAGCAGTGGTCAGTACCAGATGTCTTGGGGAAAGTAAAAGAGATGGCAAAGGCATGGTAGAAATCTTTAAATAATACTTTGTTAATGTCCAGCATATTTCAGAGCAGGGAATTCCTGAACCAGAAGTTGTGTCTCAATACTTAATGGGCCTCCATGGATTTTTCTTCCACGAACTACTTTTTAACTCCGCTTCTGGGCTTGCCATCTGGGCTCTCATCAGAGCCAATGACAAGATGAAAATACTTCTATGACATGATTCACCTATTTTATTTTCTCACCTAAGGATGAGAAAATAGCTATCCAAAAAGCACTGGTTTCTTTTTAGCAGAAAGAAATGTAGGTGGTTAGCTCAGATATGATGCTCTATGTGAAGTTAAGAAATGAATGAATCCCATTCTAGACATGAGATTCAGATCACACATCCTGGAATGGTAGGTCTTCATGTGAACTATTATTTGGTTCAGTCACCTAAACACAGGCATTTACAGACATTTGAGATGACCTGTCTGGCCTCCAATATCTTTTCCAGAAATGTGCGGGTTTTCTCCCATAGGTCCGGTGCCATACTTGCCAGAGTGTGAGGATGCCTCGGATACTCCAGGACATCTCAAAAGGCACTAGATGCCTGTGTTTAAGAGACTGAATAGAGGCCAAGGTATCTAAGCTCTAACTGAGGAAGATGAAGCGTATTCAGTGCAGTGAGTGAAGCCTAAAGGTGATGTGTAGAGCTTCGTTCAGCTGGCTCAAACTGTTGAGTGTTAAGGTGCGCTAGGGTGCCTGAGACATTCTCATGGAGCTGGCAGGTGTGACACAGGACCTACTAGAGATGGCGGCTCTTTTGAATGGCAGTTGGAGGCCAGGCAGAGTAACGTAAGACATTTCAAATGACAATAGGCGCCAGGCCAGGAGACTAAACTGAGCCTTCGGTACCATGGCATCTGAACTGCTTGCCAAGTTTCACTGACTGTAGGGGCTTATGCCGAGTTGCCTAAACATAGGTGACTAGAGCTAATTGAGATTGTTTAGGTTATCTATCTGAGCCATCCATGTGGGAGTGGCTCAGATATATGAGATAGATAGGACCTAGAGGAGACCCCTGCCCCTTCTGGTCCAGCAGCTGAGGGCTAGGTGAGTACTCAAGTGATGCTAAATGTCCATGTGGGGAACAGAACAGACTTTTAAGTAAGAGAAAGGAGGCTAAAGTAGCAGAAGGGGGGGATTGAAAATGAGGACTGCTTTAAGAAATTAAACATTTGATGAAGTTTTTTTTCCAGTAAAAGAGAAACATGCAAATTTAAGTGGTCTTGGGTAAGAGAGTCTTGGGTATGTTCAGTGGAGGGTAGTGAGATAAGGAAATAGTGTTCTGTATTCTATATTTGTAAAATGTAAGGTTGCGTTTTTATTGGGACTGGAACATAAATAATAATCATAATAAAGTTGCACTTCTATTTTGAAAAAAACAAGAGGAAAGGAGAGATTAGGATGTTTTTAAGAAGCTGAAAATAAAGATCAATCAAATATAGTTGCAACCAAGCTTAAAAATCAAAAGGTAACTGGTTACAGGAGGAAATACAGATATTAAAATGTGAAATGTGGAGGAATTCACACAGGAAAAATACTGTTACAAAGAAGAAGGGAGGAAGAATGCTATGAAGTTGGAAAAGCTTCATAAGGAAACAGATATCCCATATTATGATTTATCCATATAGGTAGGCTTGGAAGAGTGAAGTTCGGTGTTGAAGTTTGCCATGTTGTCATGAAGAATGAAGAGGAGGAAAAAAGCAACAGAAGAAGAAAGACTGGTCTCAACATAGAAGAGGAAGGCTTCCGTGCTGCAGGCAGGATGAACCTATTTAAATAACTATGGAATTTCTGAGAGAAAGCTTCCCCTCCTCTGCCCCCCCCAACACTTTACAGATAAATTAAACTCCAGAGTCTTTCATTTTTAAAGAAGGATTTTAGGGAGGATTTGGGCAATGGACAGGTAAATCACTGCAGTTTCATAATAATTCATTTAGTGCAGTTTTTCCATTTTCTACTTACTACAGTGTTTCATTGCTGAAATTCAGAAACATTGTTAAAGTGTACTTGTTTCACCTATTAAATATTGGAACTATGTTAGCACATTAGACAATAAGTGAAAACAATTAGGAAATTTTACATAAGAATTAATTTGTTAGCTGCAACAACTTCTTAAATTTTAAGTGTATACATAGTCATCTATGTTACTTTTTCACAGTGTTTGTTTAATACCTAAGGATCCCTGTAGATAATGATCTTGGAACCCATATTCATGAAAGTTGTAGGAAAATGTTGAAAAGACCCTAAAATTTTAATACAAAACTGAAATTTTGTATTTGAAACAAGATGGAAAAGACCTTTACTAAATCATACTATGATAAACATGCATAGAAATTTCCATGAAAATCAAACGTAACTTACAGTTTGTTCTGCGGTTAAAAAAAAAAAAGTGATGAAGAAGAAGAAAGAAATACATTCCTACATTTTAACTCAGATTTTCTCCATATCTTTCTTTAGTACCCACAAAAATGATGTAGCAGAAACCACACACACACGCAGAGGACAATGATTTAACGCCTGGGATTGTCAGAAAAAATATCCTGCCATTTCCAATCAAATTTATTCTGTATATTATGGTGAAATTCTGTAAGAAAAAACAAAGAAGCTGTCATCACATCTAATGGCTTGCTTACATTCAGAATCCCCTCTGGAATAATAATTACATCAGTGTATCCGTACCAATGTATCCCTGCTTTGCCTGCTCCCGCTGTTGTGCTTGCACTGTTAGATGTTACCTATGATTTATGCCAGGCATCTAGACCGTTCTGTGCTGCATTGGTGGCTGCACATTTCCATATGGATGAGTATCCCGTGGTTTCTGGCACTGCTCCCGGGCCCTGCTGAATTCCAGGCCATTTTCATACTAGATTGTGAGGTATGTTCAGGAGGCCAGGGGAATTGTGGAGATGGGAATCAATTGCTTGTAATTGAGTTCTGCTGTATCTCACGACTCACTTGGCTGATCAAAAATGTGCCCACAATATATACATATCCAAGCACATACCCCTGGGTGAATTTTCCCCACAAGCTTTGTGTGCAGATATGAATATCATAACCGTGTACCTGAAGACATCTTAGCTGTTAATAGAAGTCTTTCAGGCTCTTAAAAAGTTCACTGAGTTTTAGGAAGTTGTAAAACAAGCTCCCTCATTAAGAGTGGGAAAACCAATGGAATCAGTAATTTCCGTCGTACTGAGATTACATCTGTATGGACTTGAAAATCTTGGATTTTTTTAATGCCTTAAACAACTTAATGAAAAATGTAGACTAGCTTTGGGCCAGTAGTGGCATTTATCCATAACAATAAACAACTATTGTCTTTATTGCTCCTGCTATTTATTTTTTTTTTTCTGTGGTATTACCTAGAAATGTTTCTAATGTATTTGAATGACCGTCTCCTTCCTTATGTCACCTTACTATTACAATATAGATATTGTATGATACTCGCCTTTTTACCGTTATGCCATACTCCTGTTTTGAGAATGCAAATTCCAAGAACCAGGGAGAGAACAACACTGCAAAGGATTACAGTCACCACAGAAACGGGGTGTTTTGTGTCCTTTAGCTAAATAAACTGACCTTGAGAAACCCACACAGTGGGCATGTGAGGAATCAGCTGGAAATTGTTCCTGGCATATCTTACATTTTTCTCCATGATAGCAGTGTATCAAAACAAGTCATCGTGCTATACCAGGAATCGTACGTAACTTGATAACAGGCCTCTAGTCAGACAACATCATCTGGTAAAATTTGCCTTCGGCCACAGATGCTGCAGAGGGAACGTTTTATGTCGACAACTTCAGCAAGAGCAAGGAAGCAGTGACACCGTATAGTCCGAGCTTTGTATGTTACATTTCCTTTGATTTGGCTTTCACATCTCTCAGTCTGTAATTGCTTTCTGCTTTTGGTTTAGTGATGATCCAGGTTACATAAAGACTGTTTGACTGGAAAGATTTGGATGATCTCCCAGTGGCTGAAAGGTAATCTATGTGAAATGACAGGAAACAATTTTTTCCCCCCTTGACTTCTTCAGCAAACCAAGTAAACTTCTTGCTTCATTGGTTTCCATCCTCCTTGTGCCTGTCAGTCACAATTGATTCAGAGTGACTAATCATAGCGACGAGATGGCTTCCCAGTGCCTTCGCAGCTCTCGGTGATTAAACATTCGCCACCGTGCTGTGAAAACTTTTACCAGATTCACTGTGGAACTTTCTTTTGTAGCTGGAAAAGATATTTTAATACATCTGCAATTTTGTCTGCTTCATTTACTGCAGTCTTCGCTGTAACAGGTCACCACTGCAAAGCATGTTTCCCAGGCAAGGAAGCTGTTTTCTAACCTCTGCTACAACGTCTAAAAAGGCTTCTCTTTCTCCACCAGTTGTGAGTAGGACAATATTTTGCCCTCAGCTGCTATGCCTGATCCCATAGACTTCAGTACACGTTTTGAATGCATGGTACTATAAGCAGACATGTCTCCTGTTGATAGATTAACAGTTTCAAATCCAGCAATCCCTAATCGCTTTTCCAGACAGCAGTGCTTATCCAGAGTAAAACACAGCTACACAGAGTAATCTGTGAAGTAATCAGTGATACTGTTTCATAATAAATCCATTTGCAAGCAGTTTGCTCCTGGTTCACTGGTGCCATGACTTCCACATTAACGTGTTTGTCCTTGTGGTATTGTCATTGTTTATGTCAAATTGATGGGACCGAACACCCATTTTGCATACCCCTTTAACTACAGCATTCAAATGAAACTCAGTGTTACAGGAGCATTTACGTATTTCTGTTGCAGAAGTGCTGTTGAAAAGCCAATTAAACTATCTGTGCAGCTTGAAGGTGTGTAGCACTGCAGACAGACTATAGAGGGAGGAAGCTCTAGGTTTGATGGAGATTTTCAGCAGATGTAACAGTAATGTCACTTCTACTCTTCAAATGCATTTCACAATCCTCTGCCAAACATTGCAGCAAACTGCATGAAAAGTTGGGAGTTTGTTTCATAGCAAAATAAGGCCAGTCACAGAGCTTGTTCCAGTTTATATTTTCATTTGTTCTTCAAACTGGATTTACTGAATAGAAATACCAAAGTGTTATCATTTTGATTTTGCAAGAGAACCATCACTGTTCTGCTGTGACCTAATGCAGAAATACTGCCTCACATTTCTCTGCACTGTTTCTTCTCTTAATGATGGCTTAGTCCGTGGAGGGAGTGGGGGGAATAGTAAGTTCTCTTTCCAGCTGGGGCTGTCTTCATTGGCTTTCACTGAAGTATGTGAAAAGTGGTTACAGTTAGGAAAATGTTCATGTTGTTTATTATGAGGCAATTTAAAATAGTCTTCACATTTACAAGCTTCTCTTTCATCCTACACACGCAGGTAATACTTGAGTTTCTTCTCATCTTCATTTACTTGACCCTTTATAAAATCAGCTTCAAAAAATCCCTGTCTCTATAGAAGCACTGTGGAAATTAATTAATAGTGTGAAACACTCAGGATCTATGGCAATGAGCATCATAAAATGGAGAAATAAAGTTCTATGGGAATTACTTGTTTGTGGGGGAAAAATAGAAGTTAGCTTCACCCCACTGCAATTCAGAAAAAAATCAAATAATTTTTATCTTTTGGTGAAACAAATTTTTGGAAAAAAAAAGTTAAGCTTAATGTGTTCTTTCTGTCATAAAAGTCAAATCTTTGGAGATGGATTTAATTTATAAGTATATATACAAGAGTACATTTTGTCTTTAAAGGCAATATGTTCCAATTTTAAAATACAAAAAAATCACAATGNTTCTTTCTCTCTTTTTTCAGAATGAAATTTCTTTATGCTGAAAGTCTGCCATCGAAAGTTTTTGTTTTGACAAAAGGATGGTTTTTTATTGGAAGATTTTCAACTCCTTCTACCCAGATTAAAGTTAATAAATTTTTAGGGCCTGTGTAGTGTGCCATAAATAAGGTCCAGGGCAAGAGACTGAACTGTAAGTATTGAACAAATAACTGCTTATTAATTTTAAAGCAAACATCTGGTGCATTGAGTGGGGCAAGATCATGTGGAAAAAGCCCACGAACCTGTCTTTAATTCCTGTGAAGGACTGAACAATGTAAACATTGTGCAGAATTAATGATGGAATTTTCTAACTTTTAAGAGCTTTTCTTCATAACCTTAACATTATTTTCATATAGATCTTCTGCATACAGTGTATATTTATACATACATATATATGTACATATTTATATATATGATTAAATTTTGGATCATCTGCCTACCCTGCCGTATACGCAAAATGGAATCCTCCTCTTTCCACCACCTTGTTCAGTGCAGCTGACTCCCAATGCTACAAGGGCTACAGGGAAAAAGGGGAAGGCTTAGGTCTTGTCGAGACTCTCTGAAAATGGTGATCCTATCTGAGACAGCAGAAAGGATGTCTAGCCTAGGCCGTTAAAGCCCTTTGTGTGTATTATTCCTTATGGAAGCAGAGAGATAAAGGAACCAGAGTCTCAAATCCGGTAATTGAGTAATTCTGAAAACCACAGTGGGGTTCTTGCTCTTTCCTAGGGGCAAAGTGGCAGTGCATTTCTTTTATGTAGCCAGCACTGGAGAGTGATAATGTAGACCATTTATATCTGTCTCCTTCATGACACACCAGTCAACAGTGTGCAACAGAGACAAACCTCTCTGTTTTCCACCCCTCAGCACAACTGTAGGAAAATAACAGTGGTCATACCAAAGTCAAAGAAGTCAGACCTTAGGTACGTGTCACCCAGTATACTGCTTCTTACAGAGGTTTAGGAAAATAATTTTTAAAAAGGAACGAGAGTGAACTGTCTTAAGTATGCTGTCTCACCAGTGTTTTAGGGATACACTGAGGTAGACTATGTATTAAGCCCATCGCGTCTAATCATCACTGGTAGAAGTATGAACATATTTGATGCTTTTTGGAATCTGTCATAGCTTTAGCACCCAACCTTCTTCAGGGAGCAAATTCCACAATGTAGCTATGTGTTGTATGAGAAAGTACAACCTTTTCTTTGATTTGAGCTTGTTGCCTCATTACGTAGAAGATAAGGCTGGAAGAAACCAGCTGGTTGGTATTTGCGTCGAGCATCCTGCTATTGGAGTGACCGCAAGAGTGTTTTAGTACACTGGGGAATGTGGGAATTCAGTCTGACGTGTCCCCACACACCATAGCCAGCAAAACGTTTTCCAGCACTGTAAATAGGGCCCTTTACTGTGTATCACCTTCAGATGGATCTTTTTCAAGCTGAAAAGTCCTAATCTGTATCAGTCCTACTCCATATGTAAGCTTTCTCCTGCCCCCAATCATTCTTGTTAGCTTTATCTATACTTTTCACATTCTGCTGTACCCTTACTGAGGAAGGGATTTAGAGTTTCATGTAGTGTTCAAGAGACAGCTTTACCTGGAATGCATGTATCACTAATAGTTCCCCAGTGTTATTTGGTACTCTGCTGATATTTTTAGTCAGCTGTCCAAAATTGTTCCAAAAATCTGTTTATTAAGTATTAATAAGTGTTCAGGTTATATCTATGCCAAGGAATCAGAAGGTTCCCGGTCAGTCACTGGGCCCAGTGTATGCACTGATCCTGTGTCCCTCCTCCCAGATGTGACCCAAGTGGGCATGGGTTCCCAGGAGGGAGCTCCAGCCCAACTCCTACTTAGGACAGGCTGGGCACCATGACTACATGGTGTGCCATGAAGCATGCCCACCTTCTAGCCACAGCCTTCCAGCCTTTCATTAAGTGTATGTATAGACATACAGATAGATGTGTCTTCATGTTTGCGTGCAAATATATATACACACATATATATATAATTTATAGCTTACTTTCCTAAAGAAGTGGGCTTATATGCCGTAATTGCAATTCATCCGTCTGTTAGTTTCTTCTTGATAATTTTTAAATGTTTAAATTGATCGAGCACTACCAAATTTGACACAGGGGTAGTGATCTCAGAAAAGTTACGCATTTCAGAATTACTGGTGGTTGACTTTTGGTAGACACTTAAACTAAGCCTCTACTTTGACAGGCATTTTAAGCTGACATTAGCTGGCAATATCACTGAAAGCATTCCTTCCCTCCCTGCATTTGAACTAACAGTGAACTAGACTGGGGAACCAAGCCAACTGAAAAAAATAAATGGACAAGAAAATGGACAAAAATACACCAGTGCTTACACAGGCACATGTGAAGGGGGCAGTGGCAAGGAAGACAGTCCTGCTTCTAGCAGCAGGACCACCTGATGCTGTTCAGAAAGGCTGCTGAAGGGCAGCACCAGGAAAGTACTTCAGCCCAAACTCAGTGGTGAACTACTCTATTTATTTCACCTGCCAAGTGGCCAGTCAGCAGAGACATACCCTGTGGCTTCAGCTGCAGAGCTCTGGTGGTTTCTGACGCAGATAGCAGCTGGGATATGGGGTGTGAGGGAGGAGATTAAGAAATGGGTGGAGAAGAATATGGAGACACAGGACAAATCCGTAGGAAACCAGGCTTTGCTAGCTCTGCTGCTGTTGGCCATCTGCTTAGGCCGTTGTACAACCAGAGATGTATGGGGAAAGAAAACAGGCAATAGAAATATTCCCCAATATACCATATTTTTCTGTTTTCCTACTATTCTGTTGTCTATTATAGCTTTTTACCACTTTGTCCGATACTGTAGTTAAATGTACTCATCTGTAGTTCCTAAGATCACCCTTAGACTTCTTTGAAATAAATATGATCCCACATCAGCAAAGACATTTCCTGTCTCGGTTGGAACAAGATGTCTCTCATTCATTTCTATAATTAAGGAGGATTTAAGTGAATATATTGAGAAGTGTTATTATTTGAAATATAATGACCTTTAACAAATCTAACTTCACAATAAACGCAGCAAAAGCAGATCCGTAAAAAGACAAACAGATGTGTGTGTGACAAGGCAGGAAAAGTGGTATAGCTTTGTATATTTACTATGTATATGTGTAATTGCAAAGCCCATCATGATGCAGGAAACCTATCTGTAGGTTGCTAATAAGAGGCATTATAGAAGAGCAAGTTAATAAAATAGTTCAATTAAAGCTGTGTGTAGCGGTAATGGTCTCAAAACTATGCATTTTGAGGAGTCCTATAGGAATATTTTGCACATCATTCACCAAATGGTGGCCATATCTTTTCATAAAGTGGTTTCATAAGATCTTCTATATGTGTTTTACATGGGTTTTGGTTTGGTTTGTTGTTTGGGTTTTTTTATTATTATTATTTATATTTAACTATTTCTAACAGCCTGTTATTCTGGTAACTAGAAATGATTTAGGAGTGATGAAATTTTCCCTGCCATTAAAATTAATCTTTTTGCAGCAAAAGTAGCTCCTAGAAATTGTTTTCTACTAGACTTAGATTAATATGTAAAATGGGAGGACTCTTCCACAATTCTTATTGAATTGCTCATTCTCTACTACTTTGACACTGAGCATCAAGCTTTGATTAAGTCTACATGGATATGTGCACAGGATATTTTGGAAAAGCCGGATGGTTTGTGTGGCCTGTCCTTGGATGAATCAAATAGCTGTCCCTGAAAATAGACACAGCTCACTCCTCTTTCCCTGTGCTAAGCAAATTCTCTGTCTGCCACATTTTTGTCATGAGCAAAGTCATGTTGATGTTAGTTGTTAACACAGTAGCTGGTCTCAAGATGGCATATAGAAGGTGGGAAATTTCTTTTTACAGAAACGGTGACAGCCTTATATTGATTTAATCGGAGTATCTTTGGTCTCTGTAATTATCATGCAATCTGGGAAACTGGATCCATTAATGATCCAAGAGTTCTCAGATACCCTTGAAAACCAAGAATTTGTTAAAGATTTTATGCCAAGTTGCCGTATGATTTTTGAACGGGCTTAATTTCACTAGTGTAAATATGAGAAGGTTGAACTAGCAAAAAATTGTGCATATGGCAAGATGAATGAAGAATTAATGGAGGCAGCTTGTCATAGCCAACTAACTGAAAGACGGCATAATTTATGCTAACTTCTAACTTTCAGTAAATAGCACAGAATCTGCATGGATTGAAGCTCCAAGGTGAAACTGAAAAATGTCTTGCATTTGAACTGTTTCGTTGATCCCTGTACCTCTCAACCCTGACTGTGACATGTTTTAGGTGATCAGAGGGTCTCTCAGGACAGGAACATAGTAATAATGAAAAACGCTAATTACCTCCCTATGATCTTGATAAATCTTTCTTTGGAGTGTGATGCTGAGACTAAATTTTTAGCCATAATGTTAATGACTGCAGCAAATGGCAGCTAGTGAGGAAATACACAACTGGTCATCCTGATCTGCATGCAGGTCCTGGTTCAGGGCAGTGTTGTCCAAGAGCTACTTTGTACCAGTGACTGTAAGGCACATCACTGCAGGAACAACAAAAGTAAACAAAACAAAACCAAAAGAAAATAAACCAAAACCCCTCAAAAACCATTATAGTGTTTTAATTTCCAAAACTAGCCAATAAAAAAATAAAAAAGGGGGAGCAAATGGATATATATGTACAGATATGCTTTGTTTAATAATATCATCTTGGAATCTCAGAGGAAATGCACATAATACCTTAAAAAATATCCGGTTAAAACAATGAAGAAAAAATAAAATCCAATAAAATCCAAGCCATTGTGAGTAAGGAGTGACTTAAAAGGTAAAAAGACTACTCAAAATAACTATATATCATTCCAGGAATGATATATTCTCATGCAAAGAATGAATCATTCATCATTCAAAGACTGAATGATGTCGTCTCCATATAAGGAACTCTAGAAGAACATAAAATATGACAAATTCAATATAAAAATGCAGTCAGATTAAAAAAAAAAGATTTTGAGTAATGGCTTGCTTGAGAATTAATAAATAAATGCAATTTAATAAATAAATCCTTTGGAAACACATCATGTACAGGAAACTTCCCAGAAGCTATTGGCTGCAAGGCTAATAGATGGCCAAAGCGTAAAACGTGTGCTTATAGACCACTTATCCCAGAGAAGACCAAACAAATGAGTGAACTCTTGACATTTGTGTTTGCCATGGAGGAGCTGAAAGAGTTTGTTTCGCACAAACGAAACCATCCTTATGGGAGGTGGTTCAAAAATCTTTGTCATATCAAAACATCTGTAAAGAAATTTTGAACAGAACGACAAATGAACTGCTGTTTGCAGATAGCCAAGGCATTACCATATTCACCTTAGACTGCTAAAAGAATTAGCATTAGCATGAAATATTTAACCATTAATTGTTTAAAATTGCCAAGAGAATGTGCAAATGTGAGAGAAGTCTGAGCAAGTTCTGGGGAACTGCAGAGAACAACATCTGGTGTCTTTGTTGGGTAAGCTGGTGGAGGCTTTTGTAAAGAGCAGAGGTGAAAGATGTGGTCAGGCACTGGAAATCTGTCAGTTTTCTAAAGGAATCACAAACATATGGGAGCTGGGGTAGATATACTGGGATTTCCAAAAGGGCTTTTGTTAAATGCCCTCACCAAAGGCACTTAAAGAAGGTATAGGATGATGATGGTCCTCTGATAGATAAATAATGGTTAAAAGATTAGAAGTTGAAAGTTGAAATAAATTGCCAGTTTTCAGTTCTTCCAGTTTCTTAGTGTGGGAGGTCACAGGGAAGGATCTCTTTCATGGTCTACATAAATATCCATCCATAAATAACTGAGAAAAGGCAGAAATGACAAAACATGCTTATGATATGACAAAGCTTACTGATGATACTAACCCATTTAAAGCTGCAGAAATGAAAGCTGACAGAGAAGATCTACTGAAGGATTTTGTAATACTGTGTGCATGGCACCTGAGCATGGTGTCGTGCTCTCTCTGGTGTGCAGCAGAAAGAGCACGGTAACACATTTCACAGGTAAAGGGAGTGCACTGAACAGAGGAGGCTAATGAATGACGGGGAATGTGCTGCCTCTCATCAGTCTGGGAGAAAGTGGGTTGCACACTGTAGACTCTTACAGTACTCTTCTGGAGAGGCATCATGATGTGCTAGGAATGTTTTCTTTTTAAAGAAATAAAGATGTATAATGGTGTGGAAAGTAACTGATTGTGAAAGATATCTGAGTTTTTTATACTAATCTGTGTTGACTTTGTGAAGTCAGACAATGATTTTTGACCTTTGCAGAAGGGATCAAAAGATGGGTGAACATAAAACAAGGAATTCCAGCTGGAAGGGCTGGCAGCAAAGGGGAGAGAGATTGAAGGGAGAGTGCTTGGTATAACATGAAGATAGAAGAAATTTGACAGTTACACAGCATATTAGAGATCAAGAAAGACAAATGATAATGGTTTTAGGTGAAGGAAAATGGAAGGATGCATTTAGTTAGATAGGTTCAAAATAAGATGTCTATGGCGTAAAGGCAGCCTGCTCCAGATTACGAAATCCTGTCTCTGAAAGAGTCTAATAAATGATGGCTCTTACCACTGGATCCACTAACTCTCCTGTCTGACTGTTTCATTCACATCTATTCAAGTGCTTTCTTGAGAATGTAGATGTGCTAAGAATTAGCATGTCTACATATTAAGATTTTCTTCTTAATATTTGTT
Source organism: Fregata magnificens (assembly GCA_013389945.1). Taxonomy (NCBI): domain Eukaryota; kingdom Metazoa; phylum Chordata; class Aves; order Suliformes; family Fregatidae; genus Fregata; species Fregata magnificens. Next base: position 62,619 of record WAAD01008773.1, read on the forward strand.
GTGGTTTAGCCCCAGTCAGCAACCAAGCACCACACAGCCGCTCGCTCACCCTTCTGCCTCGGTGGGATGGGGGAGACAACCTGAAGAGCAAAAGAAAACTCATGGGTTGAGATAAGAACAATTTAATGACTAAAATAATAATAATAATGATAACAACAATAATAGATTGTAATGAGAAGGAAAACAACAAGGGGGGGAGAGAGAGAGAAACAAAACCCAGGAAAAACAACTGATGCAACTGCTCACCACCCGCCAACTGATGCCCAGCCGGTCCCTGAGCAACGATTGCTGCCCCCTGGCCAACTCCCCACGGTTTATATACTGAGCATGACGTCCTATGGTATGGAATATCCCTTTGGCCAGTTTGGGTCAGCTGTCCTGGCTATGCCCCCTCCCAGCTTCTTGTGCACCTGGCAGAGCATGGGAAGCTGAAAAAAGTCCTTGACTAGTGTAAGCACTGCTTAGCAACAACTAAAACATCAGTGTGTTATCAACATTATTCTCCTACTCAATCCAAAAGACAGCACTATACCAGCTACTAGGAAGAAAACTAACTCTATCTCAGCCAAAACCAGGACAGTATCCACCCCTTATTCAATACCATCTATATCATGCCCAGGTCCTACCCTCTCCAATACATTCCAATTAACCACCATCACTTTCCCTTTTTTTTGGTGGATATACACACAGATATCATTCCCTTAGTCTATGGGCCATCCCCCTAAAACGTTCGTTGAGTTCATTTAGTCCATGACTTTGGGCTCCATCTGTCACAACAGTCTCAGGACAGGAGAGATGGTGTGTGGTGTTGGATTGTTGCATGCTGAAGCCAGTTCTGGTTCCATCACTGCTGCACTTTGCTTGGTTTCATCAAAGTTCATTCTTCATTAATCTGGGCGACTCTTACTTTAATACCGTTAATATGGCATCTAGCAACCATAAACATGATGACAGACAGTATTATGTGGCAATTAACATAATATGATTCAGTTCATTGGCTATTTTCACCTAAAATCTCATCCCCTTGAGGTACACATTGGACTTCCCCATCCGTCCACATTACCCACCAAGTGCACCCTGGTCCTTGAGCAAAAGCAATCCCACGAATGGGTTTGCCTTTGCCCGAGGCAGGAGTAACCCAGACTGTCTTCTCCAGCATGTTTTTTATGTGCACTACAGGGACTTTATCCCCTTCCACAGTACGTAAGAGTTTTGATTGGGCAGGGCCAGCTCGATTGGCAGATGGTTGACTAACCAGGTGGCTTTTGCTAAGTGTGTATCCCAATGTTTAAATGTCCCACCACCCATTGCTCTCAGTGTAGTCCATTGTATTGTACAATTTTCCTGGAGGCTGGTGCATGATAGGGGATGTGATATACCCACTCAATGCCATGCTCTTTGGCCCAGGGGTCTATGAGGTTGTTTCGGAAATGAGTCCTGTTGTTTGACTCAGTTCTTTCTGGGGTGCCATGTCACCATAGGACTTGTTTTTCACGGGCCAGGATAGCGTTCCAGGCGGCAGCATGGGGCATGGGATATGTTTCCAGCCATTCGGTTGTTGCTTCCACCATTGTAAGCACATAACGCGTGCCTTGGCGGGTTTGTGGGAGTGTGATGTAATCAGTCTGCCAGGCCTCCCCATATTTATATTTCAGCCATCATCCTCCATACCAGAGAGGCTTTAACCGCTTGGCTTGCTTGATGGCAGTGCGTGTTTCACATTCATGGATAACCTGTGCAATAGTGTCCATGGTCAAGTCCACCCCTTGGTCACGAGCCCATCTATGTTGCATCTCTTCCTTGATGGCCTGAGGTGTCATGGGCCCACCGAGCTATGTTGCCAGTCCAGATCCACCTGAGCCACTTCAATCGTAGCAGCCTGATCCACCTGCTGGTTGTTTTGATGTTCTTCAGTGCCCCAACTCTTGCGTACGTGAGCATCTCTGTGACGTACTTTTACAACCAGGTTCTCTACCAGGGCAGCAATATCTTGCCCCAATGCAGCAGCCCAGATGGGTTTGCCTCTGCGCTGCCAGCTGCTCTGCTTCCATTGCTGTAACCACCCCCACAGGGCATTTGCCACCATCCATGAATCAGTATAGAGATAAAGTACTGGCCATTTTCTCAGTCAGTGATGTCTAAAGCTAGCTGGATGGCTTTCACCTCTGCAGATTGGCTCGACTGACCTTCTCCTTCAGCAGTTTCTGCAGCTTGTCCTAGAGGACTCCATACCGCAGCTTTCCATCTCTGCTGCTTTCCTACAATGCGACAGGATCCATCAGTGAACAGGGCATATTTTTTCTCATTTTCTGAGAGTTTATTATACAGTGGGGCCTCCTCAGCATGGGTCACCTCCTCCTCTGGCGACATTCCAAAATTTTTGCCTTCTGGCCAGTCCATAATCACTTCCAAGATTCCTGGATGGCTGGGGTTTCCTATTCGAGCCCGTTGTGTGATCAGTGCGACCCACTTAGTCCACATAGCATCAATTGCATGATGTATACTGGGGACCCTCTCTTTGAATATTCAGCCCAGCACTGGCAGTCGGGGTGCCAGGAAGAGCTGTGCTTCAGTACCAATCACTTCCAAAGCAGCTCAAATCCCTTCATATGCTGCCAGTATCTCTTTTTCAGTTGGAGTATAGTGGGCCTTAGATCCTCTGTATCCCCAACTCCAAAACCCTAGGGGTCGACCTCGAGTCTCCCCTGGTGCTTTCTGCCAGAGGCTCCAGGTAGGGCCATTCTCCCCTGCTGTGGTGTAGAGCACATTTTTTACATCTTGCCCTGTACAGACTGGCCCAAGGGCTACTGCATGAACTATCTCCCATTTAATTTGTTCAAAGGCTTGTCGCTGCTCAGGGCCCCATTTGAAATAATTCTTCTTTTGGGTCACTTGATAGGGCTTACGATCAGACTGTAATTTAGAATATGCATTCTCCAAAAACCCACAATGCCTAAGAAAGCTGGAGTTTCCTTCTTGCTACTTGGTGGAGACATGGCTGATACTTTGTTGATCACATCCATTGGGATCTGACGACGTCCATCTTGCCATTTTATTCCTAAAAACTGGATCTCCCATGCAGGTCCCTTGACCTTACTTTGTTTTATGGCAAAACTGGCCTTCAGAAGGATTTGGACTATTTTCTTCCCTTTCTCAAAAACAACTTCTGCTGTGCTGCCCCACATGATGATGTCATCAATGTATTGTAGGTGTTGTGGAGCTCCACGCTGTTCCAGTGCAGTCTGGATTAGTCCACGGCAAATGGTAGGGCTGTGTTTCCACCCCTGGAGCAGTCGATTCCAAGTGTACTGCATGCCCCTCCACGTGAAAGCAAACTGTGGCCTGCACTCTGCTGCCAAAGGGATTGAGAAGAACTCATTAGCGATTATCTGTTGTGGCATACCACTTGGCTGCCTTTGACTCCAGTTCGTATTGAAGTTCTAGCATGTCCGGCACGGCAGCACTCAGCGGCGGCGTGACCTCATTCAGGCCTCGATAGTCTACTGTTAGTCTNGGTGCTTCTGCCACTCCTTCCCAGTTAGGCTCACTTCAGCCTCCAATACAGTTAGCTGTTGGGATCCCCTGGTCACTCCAGAAATACAGATGGGTTCTGCCCTTGTATAGTTTGATGGCATTAGGGTACACTGTGCACCGGTGTCCACTAGAGCCTTATACTCCTGTGGGTCTGATGTGCCAGGCCATCGAATCTAGACAGTCCAGTAAACCCGGTTGTCCCTTTCCTCCACCTGGCTGGAGGCAGGGCCCCTCTAGTCCCAGTCATGGTATTCGCTACTCACTTCTTGTAAATATGAATCAGAAGTCTCTTTGTTAAGATCAGGAATAAGATCAGCCCTTCTACTCTGTCTGGGGAACTGCCCACTGGAGACTGGAGCAGCAATTTTCCTGGAAGAACCCCCTTTTGTGGTTGTTTTTCCTTGCAACTCACATACCTGTGCCTCTAGGGTCGAGGTAGGTTTTCCATCCCACTTCCTCATATCCTCTCGTGGTCATGCAGGTAGAACCATAGGGGGCCCTGTGGTGTGTACGTTCTATATCGTCTCTCAAGCAGAAGAATGCTGAGTAATAGCTGAGATGCTGGTCCAGACAGGTGGAGAGTAGGACATATCCTCCTTGAGTTGCTGGACCTCCTGGGACAGTTTCTCCACAGCTGAGATGAGGGAGGAAGAGATACTTTCTTCGTATTCCCGGAGTCTGCTAGCCAATTCATCCACTCTTGGCGCCTCTTCATCTTTCCAGGTCAGTACTGCCAATGAGTTGTCATACAACGCTGGTGCGCTCCATACCAACTTCCGCCACATGGATCGTGTGTACCGTCTGGATCTTTGGATAACTGCTTATTGTTCAGGTCACCATAAATCACCTCCAGCATGGCTAATTCCCTCAGGTACTGGATACCTCTCTCCATGGTGGTCCATTTGCCTGGGCAATCTATAACATCTTCCTTGAAGGGATACCTTTCCTTCACGCCGGACAGGAGTCACCTCCAGAGGCTGAGGGCTTGTGCCCCTTTTCCAATTGCTTTGTCAGTGCCCCCTTCCCTAGAAAGGGATCCCAGCTGCTTGGCTTCCCTACCCTCTAATTCCAGGCTACTGGCCCCGTTGTCCCAGTGTTGGAGCAGCCAGGTGACAATGTGCTCACCTAGACAACTGCTGAAATCTTTTTGCATATTTTGCAGGTCATTCAAGGATAGGGATCGGGTGGTTTCTGTCTCGTTTACGAGTTCTTCCTCTTCCTCTCCTCATGATGGCCCTGCTTCTTCATCTCTTTCTAAAGGAGCTGACTTTCGCTTCCAAGATTTCTTCTTGTGTATAGGGGCGACTGATACTGGCATGGGTTGGTTCCCTGGTTCAGCTGCAGTGCCTGTCGTGGGGGTTGGAGTAGCTGCAGTGCCTGTTGCAGGGGTTGGAGTAGCCACAGTGCCTGTTGTTTTGTTGTCAGATCCGGAGACCTTCTCTTCCCCTTGAGGGTACTGAATAGTGTAGAACAGGGCTCAGTAGGCAGGGCCGGGCCCCAGCACGTTGCAATTTGTGTCTCCCTAGAATTGCCAGGGTGACAGCATACTTCTTCCAAATACTTTACAAGTTTTTCAGGATTCTGCACTTGTTCAGGGGTGAAGTTCCAAAATACTGGAGGTGCCCACCATCCTAGGCATTTGCCCACACTATCCCACTCACCCTGCCACTGACAACGATCCATCCTTGGGGCAGGTCTCTGGATGATAGATTGCTTATTAACCTGAGACAAAACCGAAACAATATTCCCAAGAAATACCAATGGAAGTATCTTAACTATCCAAAGATGTTCAAGATACTGAAAAGTTATTGTAATGAAGGAGGAAACATCATAGAAGAAGGTAGCGAAGGTGCCATTCTGTATTTCCTCCATAAAAAACCTGTCAGAGGAAGAAGTATAATTGCTAATTGTCTCCATGAGGTGGTACCCGAAGTACAGTAATGGCTTCAGTACAAACCCCAAATACCAGATAAAGCTCAAGGCCAGTGTTTTAATAACAAATCTCCCAGGAAAAACATCACTAATCACTGCAGAGCACAGCAAGCTGCAAAAGCCAACACCAATCTTTAACATGTACAGCAACAAAAAGAGCATGGTGCAGATCAGATAAATATCAAGAACAGAAGAATCAATATTGTGACCGGCAATTGTTAACAGATATAAATTCCTTAATACGCTCTGGTTAACCTGTTATTATCTCAAATCCTTCATGCCCCACATTGGGCACCAAAAAAGACTGTAATGGTTTAACCCCAGTCAGCAACCAAGCACCACACAGCCTCTCGCTCACCCTTCCCCTGCGGTGGGATGGAGGAGAGAACCTGAAGAGCAAAACTAAGCAAACTTGTGGGTTGAGATAAGAACAATTTAATGACTAAAATAATAATAATAATAATGGTAATAACAATAATAGATTGTAATGAGAAGGAAAACAACAAGGGGGGGAGAGAGAGAGAAACAAAACCCAGGAAAAACAACTGATGCAACTGCTCACCACCCGCCAACTGATGCCCAGCCGGTCCCTGAGCAACGATTGCTGCCCCCTGGCCAACTCCCCACGGTTTATATACTGAGCATGACGTCCTATGGTATGGAATATCCCTTTGGCCAGTTTGGGTCAGCTGTCCTAGCTATGCCCCCTCCCAGCTTCTTGTGCACCTGGCAGAGCATGGGAAGCTGAAAAAAGTCCTTGACTAGTGTAAGCACTGCTTAGCAACAACTAAAACATCAGTGTGTTATCAACATTATTCTCCTACTCAATCCAAAAGACAGCACTATACCAGCTACTAGGAAGAAAACTAACTCTATCTCAGCCAAAACCAGAACAGTATTTACAGTAAGACTCGGATGAATATTGCTATACTCATAGATGATGAGTAACACTAAAATGGGGAGAGAGGCCAGGCATTTTAAATTATTAACACGAGAGACACTCAATCTGTGAGGGGGAGCCTGCAGTTTAACTAGAAAAGGAAAAGATACGTAGAACCTAATCTTCAGACCATGGAGTTGCTTTTTTCATAACAGGATGAAGAAACTTGTTTTTCAAGAGCTTTTCAGAATATGCCAGCTCTGCGGTAACTTGTAGATTAGGCAGCCTCACAACCTAATGAATGAAATAAAGGAAGATTCTGATAATTGTTTAATCTATTTCATCATTACTGCAAGAGCATTTTAATTTTTAACTGGATAGAGTAAGGTTAGATTTTCTTCTTGAACAGGAGCGGAATTCAATTGTGCAGAAGTAGATGTCTGCATCTGAGCTAGTCGTTGGTGGCCCCCCGTAGAGTCGTTGAAGAGATACAAGCCCTTTAGGCCATACTATTTATTTCATCCTGGACTAGACATTTTCATTAGAGGAATCGTGCTGTAGTGTTTATTTCTCTGTTGACTCTACAGGATCCTAAAGTTAACTAGGTCATATCCAGTTTTCTGTGTTGTAGGTATCCAACGTTACATGAAATTAATCTCATTCTGAGTTATCTCATACACACCAGGTGTCCAAGATGTCCCATTCTTGGGAATGGCATATGAAGGAAGGTAAACTGGGAGCTCATAACAGGTTTTCATCCGGAGTGAGCTGAGGAGTCTTTTGAACTTGGGCACATACTTTACCTCCATTAAAAAGGCAACTTAAGGAAATTTCTCTTGAGAAGCAACAAAAGGAAAGCAGATTTTAATTTTCAGAATTGCATCTTCTCTTCACCCTATCACTCATCCTATTAGTGTTAAAGAAGCTCAGATCAAGATTCAGATGTTTTGAGTTTAAGCACTGCTGCCCTATGGTTGTTTTCTGATTGTCTGTCTGCAGGCACTCTTCACATTTTCTGTGAACATATTACTGAAAAACTGTCCACTGTGGATCCAAGAGTCCATCTCACCTTTCACCTCACATTTCTACTCCCTTTCTTATCCAGTGCAGGAAAGAGATATTGTTATGTCAGCGAAAGTGAGATACCTTTGGACCATATTGTGTTATTCTCACCTTCAAAATGGATTCACGCTGCTAAAGTACCAAAGTAGGGTGTGTTTATAACACGGAGACCTCTTTAGTTAAACTAAAGTCTGAAGAGGAAGATTCAGTCATTATTACCGCATGTATGGTGTACTTTAAAATTGGTTCACTTGAAGTACAGGTAAATTTTTAAGTTTCTCCTCATTAATTACACACTTACTTACTTGTAGCTGCTCCCAGGTCAGCCTTTCATGGGGCCATGGCAAATTCTGTACATAAAAATTCACCTAGATATTTTTAATGCTCTTTGTGCCTACACTTGAGATTTATATCGTGTCACAGTTATCTCTGCAGTTTAAACAAACATATGGTAGAATTAAAACCTAATGTATTAGGTATTTTTCCTGTAGACATGGAAGCCTTCATTTGTTAGGACAGTGAACTGGTGTTTAGGAGTCTGAAGTTAACTCTTGGCTTTTTTACAGAATCTTCTCTGACTTTTGATAAGTTAGTTACTTACAGAATGGTCCACAAAAGAGAAATGTAGAGGGTGCATTATCTGTACGTCTAATGTAATATTTAGCCATCAGGATGGTTTCCTAGAGGAGAGAAATAGTTGTACGGAGAGTACCAGTTCAGATAATGGGATTTCTCAACAGGATGCTCAAATCACCAATCTACAGGGGCTAAAACCACATTTGTTTGTCTTGTTTTTGGAGATTACAATGTATTTAGAACTGCTCTGTCCCTCACTCTAAGGTTTTAGAGCAGCTAGTATCACTGGGCTCTGAACGAGGGGGCCTCCTATAACTACTGCAGTGAAAATCACCAAAATGCTGCTAATATTAAGTTAGTGAAATCTAGACATCTGCTTTCATTTACTTTATCCTCAGAAAGTTTTAACATTAGATGATGGAGATGAGATTTTTTGCTACACATTGATATGGAGTACAGCACCACTTTCTTCACATTTCATGCCAATTACATGTCACAGACTCCCCCATATACTGGCTGTAAACCAGCGATAACTCATCAAGGAGGGAAAACAAAACCATATTTCCTGCCCTCAAAAAAAAGGAGGGGAGTCTATACAGAGCAAACATCAGCTGCTTCAGGTAGCTGTGGGGTTAGAAGCACGCTTATGCCCAGTGGCAGGGAAATAGAATACAGTCCGTTCTGTTCTCCTCTTAATAACTGATAATACAATAATAAATACATAACAGTAATAATAATATCAAGAATATATAGCTGAGTGAAAATGAACGGTTTGAATAACTCAACTTCATTAGTGCAGCCTTATTCAGTGAGGTGCTAAGCACTCTCTTCTCTCACCTGGTGCATCTTGGAGGTTCAAGACCCATCGATGGACTTGTATTTCAAATGAACCATTCCATTCTAAAATACTCCAAGAACTTGAATGAAGGTAATTATGCAAGTTGTTTGAAGATAAACTCAATAGGAAGCATGTTAGCATGTTCAGCTGGGGCCATTTTTCTTTTTTTTTTGCTTAATTATTTTTAAAAAGAGAAGTATTCTACAATGTGCAGTAAATTGATAAAGGCAAGCAGGGCATTCGTTGCAGGGCATTAGGCAAAGCAGGGAGCTGTAAGCCTTTTGATCCACATGTCTGGCTCTACTGAAAAATGAGATAAAAATAAAATAAAAGTAAAACAATAGAAGTTATTAACAAATTAATCTTTCTTGAGAGGTGAATACCTTGGTTTCCTCTTACAGTAATTGGAGTCATGGCTCCACTGCACAATATAATACTCGTATTGGAGGAAAAGGTGGAGATTTTCATTTGAATGTTACCATGCAAATATAGTGTGCAGCATGGCCAGTATACTGTTTGTAAAGTTATATTAGTTGTGGGTTGCTGAGTTGTATTGCCTTCAGTGACTATAATGTTCACTTAACAAGTACAGTGAAACTTTGTTAGTAAGAGCAAGGACATACAATATGTGCTTTTAGGTAAAAGCTAAAATATCGCATGACCCTATAGAAATCGAGTTCATACTGAATATCAAAACTAAAAGCTACTTTGAAAAACGAAGCAATGCCAGAAAAAAATCGATTTCTGTGATACCTGATTACAAAGAGCCATTTAAAAAAGGTGATTTGGATAATATAGCTAGAGAAGAAACGAGATTTTTTTTTCTTCTACTAGATAGAAAAGCAGATCCAGTCTTGAATCATAGTGAAAGTTAAAGTCATGAAAATTTCAATTTTCAAGTAAAAATCTAGTCACCTGAAGAATTTTGGTTCAATAATTTGACATTTTTGTTCCAGTTTGAGCTTTGATGTGTTTATTCCTCTAAATCAATTTACACTTAAACACAAAAAATTGTCTTGAATTGTAAAGAAACTTTTGTTTTGCAATTGTTAATACATACAATTTTGAGAATTTTTGTCTTTTTTCCAGCATTTTTATGAAGTGGGAAACTTCATGAAACCAATTCTTTACTGTGAACGTAGAGGTTTCCATGAATCAGCACCTAAAGGTGAAAAAATGTTTCTTTGAAAACTGTCTTACTAACCATACCCCAAAGCACACAGGATGGGCACAGAGAGATTCTTTGTCCCTCAGGAAGGGAAAGGAAGAAGTTCTTTTCTTGCCACAAGCTAATACCTGGCCCACTGTACAGTGCTAGTCCACGAAACGGTTTTACTAGCCAACTTCTACCAGAGTTTGTAATGCAGATAAAGCAGTATTAGCATAAGTTTAATGGGAAGGGAGGACAACTGGGGAAGCAACCATTTAGCCTGCTAATGGTCACCACTGAATGTTGCAAACAAAACCAGTGCCCCCTCTCAAAGTGCATAAAAATCATTTGCATCTATGCTATGCTTTTCATAAGGATAAATGTAAGGACTCCTCTAAGATACCTTGCACAGTTACTTTTTTTAGGATTCATATGTCTAGCAGTTAAATATATGTATGCAAAAAGTCTTTTACGTTTAGTGCCAAGTCTCTAGAAATTACGTTTCTCTTTCTACTTGTCTACTTCAGCCTTCATTTCCCTTCAGAACTTCTCTCCCTCTCCCTAAACTAAGCTCAGCTTCATATGCCTGTTCTTTCTTCTGGCCTACTTAGAGGGGTCAATGCCTCCAGGTACCTCCTCTACCCGAGTCAAAATCTGCCATTTATGGTATTTCTTTTTATTTTATTAAAATTTTAAATCATATTTCATACACTGTTTCAGAAAAAAAATTGTTTCTTCCTCTTTTTTCACAAAGCGCTCGTATTTCTATTCTGGAAGTGCAGTAATAAGCATTGGTGTTTTGTAAACACCAAACCTAGCTATTGTAATTTTTTTTTTTTTGTTTATAAAGAATAACTGTGTTGATTGGATGTAAGAGTGGGCATCTGAAGGCTACATGAGACTGGGGGTGTAGCATATGCCACTGGTGAAATTACCTGTAACCTTAAGGCTTCCCACAGATCCCCCAGCAATGGAGACTTCAGCCAAGGGCTGCAAAAATACGCTTGGTTCCATAGGTAGCCCAGGATCATAAAGGGATGAAATGATTAACATCACTACATCCTTTCCTCTTCCTGTCCTATCATCTTCTGCATGACATTAAGTAGAGACACTGTCCCCACAGGCATTTAACCCATTACCCAGAGTCCTGCAAAGCATATGCATGGAGTACCAGACAGATAATCAGCACAGTAGTATGTAATCATGTAATATTTAAAGTGAGCAAGGAAAGGATTTTTTTCTCATCTTACCTTTGGCATTTTTTTATTTATCATGAAATTCTTTACATTTTAAGTGTACTGTGCTTTGCATGTAATTACTGTACAGAATATAATCACTGAAAGCCATTTGCTGATTTGTTCTGAACTATGAAATATTTTACTATTTTATCAAAATAGAGTAAGAAAATAAAACCAATTTTTTGAGAAGTCCATATAGCAAACAATCCATGTGTGAAAGCTAATAAAAAGCTTTAATGCTTGGACTATCAGCTTCTGTGGTATCACACACAGTTCTATTGTACAGAAGCCAGAACTGGAGTTTTAACTTAAGCATTAACTCAAATGAATATGAGTCTCTTGGGTGCCATTTAGAAAGCAAGCTGAGGGGTGGAAGACAAGAACACAAGTGCACCCATCGCATATCCACAGGGCAAACCACTACTATACTTATTAGACTTACACTCTCTGACCTTGTGCATAAAGATGTGAAATGAGCCTTGAAATAAAAGAGAATGCAGTGTGATTTGCAAGAGTTAAATGAAAAGGAAAGGCCTAAAGCAAAAAAAAACCCAAACCACCCCACAAAAACCCCAAATCCAAGAAAACAACCCCCAACCAAATATTTTCTGTTGAAAATGAACAACTGCATTCGTAAGTTGCCATTCGTTTCTATAGTTCCAAAGGTGGACATACTTGTTATGGTGAGTCCTGGGGATACACGGGATACACTCATTTTATGAAATGTAGGCCAAATAAATGATTTGGATTTAGTTGTTATTCCATTAAAAAAGTCACAGGATATTTTTATAAGTCTCTGTGTGATTCTGGATTTCAGAAATAATTTGCACAAACAAAAGATTGGTGGTTTTAAGCTTCAGGGAAATAGAGGACGATATAGAATTATACGATTATGCAAGATATTTTGGAGTTAAGTATCCTTCAACAAATGTATGGTAGGGCAGTACCATGAAGATCTAGAAACACATTGGAGTTAATGGCATAGCTTCCTTAGCTGGTTTCTAGTGCTCATCAGAGTCTCTGGTTTGTTCTTCAGTTGTACAGCCGAAGACTTGCATGATAAATGCTCCTGTCTTTTTCCCGTCTTCACCTCTGTTTGCTGATGCCCAGAGGGATTTGTGACAGCAAAGACACTTCCCCTTCTTCCTTCTCTTCCCCAATTTTATTCCTCTTCTGAGAAATTCATCTTACAGTACACAAAAAATGAACCATACTGTTGTATCAGTTAAAATTTTAGCTTGCAAATATTAACTTAAGAGTTTGGACCTGTGAAGCAGCTACAATTCTATTGACTTCTCTGTGGGAGCTGCAGCTGGTTCATCTACCTATTCCAGAAGCTGACAGTTAACTAATTTATATCTTCTCCAAACCAGTGTTTGTTTTTTAAAAAATACTGTGGAGCTGTTTGGGGTACAACACCCTCCCTATTAGAAAATGGCCACACTTTCTTTAAGCTTTTTTTACTGATGCAGAGAATTTCATTTCCCAGCCTCAAACTCTTTTTACCTGGTGTCATAGATGCTAGACTGAGACAGTCTCTTTTCACCTTTAAATGAGTAAGAAGTTAAGCTGGATGAAACAGAGCTTTTCCTCCACTGACCTGCCAAGGGCTGAGCAACTGAGCTGCAGTAAGCTCCCAAATTTAAATTCAAATGTTTAAATAACAACAAGTCACAGAGAATTACTTTATAAAGTTGTTAGCTGCTTTTAGGTAAACCCAAGTAATATTTAAAAAAAAGCAATTGACGCAGTATTTTCTTTAGAAGGTCTTTTTAATTCACCTTGAATACAGTTGTAGGTCTAAAACCAAATGCTATCTGAAAAATTTCAGTAAAGTCTCAGTGAAAATTTGGACAATTAAATTTCATATCAAGCAGAGCTTTTGCCAGGAAATGTTATCTTTCCATCAAATCATGACAAGTTCCGGATGAAATCTGTACATTTCTGGGGTATGACTGAAAATGCTGAACCTCCAATTTTTCACTGAAAAATAAAAATTACCCCTGCAGTCTCTCTGTCATCTTCTGATGAGTTGGACAAATACCATTGCAACATTGACTTTACATATGAGAGAAAGGAGATGATACCTCCCAGCCTCTCTAGCTCCACAGTCCCCATTTTGTCTCCATTTCAGATGGAGGTATTTGCACTGCTGAACAAAGGAGCTGGAGCTGAAGCACTGAATCCTGATCCTCATGGCAAGCCCGCTCCCAGGTGGTGCTGCAGGCCAGCTCACCCCAAGAGAAACCTGCTGTACTAGATGTTGTGGAGAGGGCTGGTTGTGCCACTCCTCATAAGGGCTAGAAACTGGTCCCATTGCCCTCTCATTTTGCAGTGTTGACCTATTGAAAGTGTGTGGAGCCTGAACGCACCATCAGGACCCAGACACAACTACGGCAGAAGGTGGCTGCTACGAGGAGGGACATGTTGGTGTGAGATCAGCCTGCAGTGGGAAAGGGGTTGGCTGTTGACAAGGAAATCTATATCCCTCCATTTCCCTGGGCCACCTCTCTGGGTCAGGGAGGGCACAACGTTTCTCTAGGTTGTCCTGAGTCATCAAAGGGTGTTTCCACTCTCAGAAGGAGGAAAGTTCTCACCTGTCAATGTAGCTTTTGCAGCTACCTGGTTTTTAGTAAACCTGTAAACCAATAGGCTTATGATAGGTATGAGGAAAAGCATTTGCCCCCCAAAAAGGATAGTCTGTACTCTTCCAGTTTCAACTTACTGAATTCTTTTTTTTTTCCCCTGTATTTAACCCTGAATAGTAAAGGAAAAGAGGATTGAAGAAATAGCCAATGGAAAAAAAAATGGGGGACAAAAAGCTTCTAATGCAAAAATAACAGCAATACATGTTTCATGTCAAAGACATTAAACCATAACACACACAAAAAATGTAGTAAAACAGTACAAGCATTGTTCGTACAAGAGCAGAAAAATTAAGTGGTGCAGATATTCAACTACAGCCAGTGTTTTTTATTAGAACATGTGGTGTGTCTAATGTCTACACAAAAATAACATTACATAATTATAATCATTATGTAAAACATGCAGACATGGCTTAGGAAGGTTAAATATTCTGAGTGGAAATCAAATCCTTTCAGATACCAGGGGAAAAAAGCGATTTTGCATAGTCCTTCCTGAAACTTGTGATACAATGACTGCAATTTGTTCACCACATGCAGTTTTGCATACAGAATAAGTACATTAAAAGAATTTTGAGTGCCCTGGTTGTAAGCAGCAAGCAAAACAGAATGAATGAAAAGTCAGATTCTACAGCAATATTCTAATGTTTTACACCTATATACAGTTAGGGAGAATTATATAATTGAAATTAAGCGATCTGAAGAAAGGAAGAAAAGAACTGTTGGAAAGCTTTTACATGCCAGCCTGGCAGCTGAGCTTGGACAATGAAAACTTAGTATCACAAAGCAAATTGTCAGACAGAGTTAATGCCTTTTTTTAAAAACAAAACAAAACAAAAACCCCAAAAGCAGAGGACAGAGATCATGAGAACTGAGCAATCAAATAGGCTGTGCAGGAGATTCTGAAAAGCACGTAACCTGCATTGTGAAGATCTCTGAATAATATATGAGCAATTCAGTCAGAAGACCAGAAAGAAAAAAGAAAAACCAAACAAAACGTATACAACAATTATCAGAATACATGGGAGCAGAAAGGGAACAGATCTGTTGATCATCCTTTCCAGCTCAGCTAAAGTTTCAAGTTACACTAATTGCCCGTCATTTCTGAAGACTGAAAAACCGTGTGGATCTAATGAAGGTGAGAATTGGAAGGAAAATGTTGGCATTAGAAGAGACACAAAGAAATTTTGGCAGGGATGCTTCTGATTTGGTGGATAACACCAAACTCAGTGGGAAGGAAAAACATACACTAGAAACAAAGCTCAATCCCTGGCAGTAAAACCTGAAGAAATGAGCTCAACAAAGCAGTGTTTTTATTATGAGCTCAAAAGAAGGTGAGTACCATGCCCCAGCACTTTGAAGTCATTTCAGTAAAATATAGTGTATGAAACCAAAAGTCTTAAAATACTACTTCTATGGCATGCTCAGTGCCCAGGAGTAGATTGCATTAATATTCCCAGGACAGTTATAAAATACTTTCACTGCAACATTTACCAAAATATTGACAGAAGGACAGATGGGAGACAGTATCAGATCTTGCATTCCCTTGTCTTTATGTAGACTTTGAAGGATGTGAAGGAAGTTTCCTTGCTCTCCTTTCTGCACCCCCATGAGAAGCTTGGCAGGCTCTGGATCAAAGTATAGTAGTGATTATTTAAAGTTAGTATTATGTATGAAAAAAATATGGAACAACATGTTTTGCTATGCCTTGAGGTAACTGAAATGGGAACCTGTGCCATTTGCAGGAAGTCTGAGGCAACCCTAATTCAAGAAAGGAGAAAACCCCACTTTTAGGCATGCACCAAAGTATTGATTCAGCACCATACTGACACACACTGAAGCCTTTTTCTTAATACAGGCAAAGTAAAACACAGGCTTAGAGTTAGGTTTAACAAAGATACTAAATGGAAACCTGAATACTCAGAGCTGTGCAGGAGTGACAAACCCACTGCACGTCAGCCTAACACACTGGGCATCATAGCATATCATCGTAAATGAGCAAGGATATGATGTATGATCCGCTGAGAAAATGATGTTTCTGTGGCATGTACTCGCCACTCTTTCTGGGAATGTCAGTATTTCCCTCTTTCAATCTTCCCTGTACATCTCCCTTTATAATAAATCTCCCACAAGCAAAGGAGAAGGGCTGAAGAAAAAGAACAAGATCAGGCATTCAAAATAGCACAGCCACTACAAAGAAAAAGCCCAGAGCTACAGCGATGTTTCATGAGGCAAAGTAAAAATTACCCAGGAAATTTAGTAACAGCAACAATGAACTGTTCTCTTGTTTCATAGCATTCACCCTTTACTCTTAAATACCCTTCTGCAGAAAAATAAGCAACACACTTTCTCTTCTGATTGTGCCTTTTTACGTAGACTGTCCATTCTTAACACACTTTCAGAATATTTTTGGGGTTAAACTTTGTATTTGTAGTTCTTACACTCTCCAGTTGTAGGCTATGTAGAGAAATTCTTCTATTCTTCTCTCAGTTTATATATTAGCTTCAGTTTAATATGATCAGTCTGAAGAGACACTTGCAGTATTGCTGGCTGGCATAGTGGAAAATACCTTTTATGGCCTAATGCACCAATGTGTACATAACCCTTTACCCTTATGATTCTTGTTTGTTACTTTTTATAGTTATTCGTGTAATTATATAATTAGCTGACCTACTTTATTATGTTTGTTCCATCATTTGTTCCTGGGTCAAAACAAGATCATAAGTAACAGGGAAGGAAAAGAAGCATTTGTTTCCATAGAGAGTGACTCAAAATTTTCCCTCCGACAGATTTTTGTAAAGAAGGTGTAGTAGGAGAAAAGAAATTCTGATATGAGATTTAAGCATGAAATATTCTTCATCTGATGAAGAGTGGATATTTCACCTCTTTCTTGGAAATTTTGACTTAAAAAGGAGAAAGTGATATTTTATTCCAAAATAATTCACACATGATTTGAGGCACTGAGGAAAGCTGGAAGCTCTTAAAAATTCATGTGACTTAGGCTCTAGTACAGCAGTTAATGAAAAGCTATAGAGAATGCCAGTGTTTACTAACAGTCATTTGGCTGGCTCCACTCATACTTTACAGCAAAAATAATTGTGATGGAAATTATACCATAGATCTGAACTTTTTTCCTTGTCATCCAGTACCCTGGATGTTATTTTGATTATTTGTTATTTTTGCCACTAGTTATTTCTTGTGTGTCTGCTCAGCATGCAGTACTAGTTCGATCTGTAGGAACTACCACAGCATAAATGCCAACCATAAAGAAGAACCTTTAAAATGGACAATTAAGAAATAATCTGTCCTTGAGGAAATCAGCTCCCTAATTCTCTATTAGTGGCAGATGCTACCAACTGATCTAGAAATGTTTTCATTCCTTCAGCCTAAGCAAATCACTTTCCCATTCTACAGGCTTTCCACTGTGTTTGAAGCTAACATAAAATATAGCTGTTCTGGAAACAGAAGGCCTGTAAGATATAATGGGAAATTATAATTTTGCTGCATTTTTTGTATAACATTTTGTAAGATTGTATTAGTGCATACTCTGTAAGGTATTTTATACTATTGAATTTTCTTCCCACAGAAAGGAAATCACATTTTATACTCAGCAGCTTTTTAGAATAATTGTTACGGAAGTGAATTGTTGAACTCTTACTAAAATTCTCCAGGAAGTTTATCTAAAGACCTTTTAACAGAGCACTTAAAGGACTGGAAATATTTCTGCATGAAGTGCTGAATATTCACTTTAGAAGTCTCTCCTATGCAGAAAAAGTTAGGTTGCCACTGTTCTCAAAGGAAGTGGATTCTTCCAGCATTAACTTGAAGCAGAGAAAAAGTCATTCCCCCTTCCTCTCCAGATAATGTAACTAAGGACTGACTCATTTTCCAGCCCAACAGTTCTTTATAAAGTGCATACATTTATCAGGTTTAAGGTTTAAAAGTGTAATTCTGCTATGTACCTGTAACTGCTGGATGTAGGTAAGTAGGTTTCATAGCCAAACATCTGTCTCCTGAAAAAGCAAATGAGGTGAAATTCATTATGGAGCTACAAGGAACAAATTAAGATGGAGCACAGGGCACAGGTTTCTGTGACTTCTTTGTCGACTGGCAGTACTAA
>WAAD01008773.1:80632-90876 GCA_013389945.1 Fregata magnificens
CTCAAGCCACTCCTTACGTGCATACCAGCAGTTTGAAGCTGGTGCCTCTATCATTGTAGCCTCACTGCAGGAAGAAAACAGCAGTTAAAGCAAAAGCAAAACCAACATTTTAAAACTAAGTTAAGACCTAACCTCTGTCCTAAGCAGAAAAAACTCCCCAACTTTGTCATGTTTTATACATTATATCATACTTTAAAACCTTTGTTTAAAAAGACTTTGAATTATTATGTGATAAAAGGATAACTGGATTTACATTTTCATGAGGGACTGCAAGAGATATTTTCTGAAGATCCCACATGTTTAACTGTAGACAGTATATGGTAGAAACATGATAGGATTTATAAAGAGACTGATGGGAGAACCTTCAGAAATGCACGGAACAGCACAGAGACGCTGGAATAAATTGTTAGCTCTTTTTGACAGTATAACACTACTGCAGAGCTACTGTGACTGCTGTGGCAGCCAGTGCTGACTGCTGACACACCTTAGCAAATTGTTTGAAACCTTACATATAATTAAGCTGTATTTTCATTTGAGCACCCTGGTGTCATGTACCAACCTATTATGCTTTAGGTTTGCAATAAAATATACAAACGTATTATGCATAGTATGAAGTAGAAACCAGGAATATAATATTACTGCCTTTCTCTCTGTTTGCTACTTATTTAGATGCTAAAGTCTTCTGACAGGCATTTGTCTTACTGTGTAAAGTACCTACCATGTCTGGGTATTAAATCCATAGAAGACTAATGAATAAATAATAGTAATACATAGACTTCACTTTCATTTGCCATGAGTTTATAAGTTTATCCACAGTAAATATAAAGTATCAATGTAGTTTAAGAGGTATCCTAGCGATGAGATACCAAAGAATACCAGTTCCATCACCCATATAAAAACAATTTGTTACTGAGCACATTAAGCTATTGTTGCATTGAAGATGCATTCCAAAAGCTTATCTTACTCATCATATGCCAGTGATTGTCCTACCAGAAGCATTGATTAACGTAGGAGCTTTCAGATTTGGAACATGGCAAATTTTTCATCACTTCACACTTCTAAGGGAAGAGGATTTATTTCAAAAAGGCAAGGGAAGCGTAAATAAAATTCTAGGCTAAATTCAGAAATCGTTGTGTCCTGTCAGTGTTTTGGAAGGCTCTGGACTTATTCCCTGACCTCTTTTGAAAGTGTCTTTATCCTATCTCATCTTTGCAATCCTTGGAGACTGCAGCAGTTCAACTCTCCTTTAAGAATGGAGACCAAGACCTTGTTGGAGGTGCCAACATTTGTTCCCGCTGTGAAGGTAACGTCAACCAGCAATTGCAGGCAGTTAGCAGCTATCCTGATTCATCCTGTAGTTACAGCAGCTTCTCCATGTTCTTCCAACCCTTAGGAAAAGGTGAAGTGGTTTTGATATACATTGCTGCTTCTAATACTTTACAGCTTCCAAGGGAGATGCAAACACAGTCTGAGAAATAGTCCTAATGAAACGAATGGCTTCAAATTCCATGGCTATAAGTCATGATATACCTAAATTCTTCCTGTGACTCATGTAAAACTCAAGGATATAAAGTAATCTGGTAATACTCTTCAAACAAACTGAATCTTTCCAGGTATAAAAAAAAGAAGTTGTACTAAACTTCAAGCATCTAGTACCTAATCTGCTGCTGCTGACCAATAAACATTTTGATGTTTTTCAAAGAAAATTTACACCCATTTCAAAGACCAATTCTGTGGTTAATTTGTTTTCCTGGAGATATTGGAGTCTCTATAAGATATTGGGGTAATTTCCATAAGGGCCAAAGGGAAGGTATCACACTATGCTTTCAAGCAATTTGAAGATTCAGAGCTTTAGAGCTTTTGTCAGCCAGGCGAGGCTGGGGTGACACAAAAGTTCTCCTGTCTGGTCTATTTGCACTAGTTACCAGAACAATTTTACTGTCACAGTTTTAGCTGCCTGATAGCTGGTCTCTAGTTATCAGTTTAAATTTTTAGAGCATTTCTCAAAGAGGAACTTATGGAGCTACTACTTTAATACTTCCCAATAAACATAGACAAAAATGGAGGACTAAGAATGTAAAGTGCTAAAATAAGTACACCTTTCATTTAGCCTCTTAAATTGTGAGTCTACTGGCAGCTAATCTTTCATACTATCATGCTCTAGTGCAATCGATACTAGTAAAACCGGTTTAGGAAAGCAAATTAAAGAAGTCAAAAGGAATTCAGCAAATACATCTAAGGAGCTGTGAGTTCTTCGTGCATGAAATCTTCTTTTTCAGAAGGTACTGTTATTGGCAGCTTTGCCAGTCATTCCCTTAGCTGTGTGTTGAAAAAAAACCTTTGCAAACCTAGCACATATCTGCATTGATCTCTGAGCCACCTGTAATGTAGGTTGGATGCAAGGGGAGAGAAAGGGGGAGTGGATGGAGCGTGGTGGGCAGTACTCTCGTGCAAAAGCAGTGTAGCAGCGTAACTGCTAAGCATGGAGCAAGTTTTCATGGATGAAGCAATCTCTCTTGTACCTGCAGTGATTAACATGTTTAGTGTATAAACAGTGGTTTTTTACACTACAGAAATCCTTGAAATTTTCCCAACAGTTGCTAACAATGGTTAAATATTAAAACCCTTTATTGGCTCTTTACCTGCTCTCAGCACCATCATACATCGTTTCCCTGATAAATATTAGAAGACATACTGGTGTCAGACCACGTGGAAGCTTTTCTACACTAGGGTTTCTAAATACTGAAAGATTTTAGTTCTATCAATCTGGATTTTTTTTCCTCCTTACTGTAGCTATTGCCACGTGTTTTCTCAGAAGTGGTTTCCGCAGTACAGACTTTGTAAGCTTATGAGAATGAGCAAATATCAAATATGAACTTCAAGGATTAGTTAACTAGGGGCCTGAAACTCATGGAAAGTACTTAAGCTCAAAGAAGTTGGTGTTTCAGATGAGTTCATGGCATCGCCCAAAAAGTGCGACCCATTGAAATGTGCCATCTCCTACACTGGACACATGCATGAAAAAATTATAAAATAAAGCTGTGAATTATGGAATGGTGAGTCCTAATAGCCAGTGATTGGCAAGATAAAATCTTAATCCCACCTGAACTAAGGAAAAATGTAATTTAGCTTTACCCCCTTTATCCACCTTTGCATCTGTCCCTTTTGTTTCTTTATGGAAGGATACACCAGCTTGAAGGGTTCCCTTAGAATCAGATCAATTACTTGATTCAGAGGCCTTTTAAAATCGTTTCTGCTGCTGAGAAGATTCACCTAAAACCACTGTCACTGTTGCATGGTTAATTAGACTTTCTTAGTCTTTCTTTAGTTGTTGTGGGATCTCATATGGCCAAAGTCTTTAATGCACTGGGGTTAAATACCCGATTTTTCTACTTTAGCCTGGGCGTTGGGCTTCCAGTCCACTGTGCAGAAATTATAATTGCGAAGTGTGTCCAGGTGGGTTCTCCTACAGCTGCAACTAGTAGAAAATACACCTTCATGTAACCTTCTTAAAACAAAATATTGTTTAAAATTAGCAATATCTATACTGAGTTACAAGTGAAAATGAATGTTAAAATCATCTATGCATTTATTCAAGTTACTTACTTGAATAAATACTTACTTACTTAGTTAAGCCCCTTCTGTCCCAGGCTCTAAGCTTTGGAATTTGATTATTAGTCTCTTTCCTCTCCATGGCATCCTCTTCTTGATGTTTCCCTTCAACTATCTGATATCACCAAGAAAGTATATGATACATGAAACTTTTCTGGAGTTGTGACCTCCAAACCAATCTGGGAGGCTGAAGCACTCTTGGGAACTATCAAGCATGCCCAAGGATAGACATAACCAGACCATCACAAATGAATGGCTCCTGCATGGTCTTTTTAGGGTGCATTTCTTAACAGCTACAGCTGAATCTACCCAACAGACGCGTTATAGGAAGCAACACCAATTACCTGCTCAAGAAATATTCTGGACTTTGTAGGAGCAGTTCCAGCTGTTTTATCCTATCTTATTTATGAGTAGGGGATTGATTCCCTAAGCTTTTCCAGGAAAAATCAATTTGCTGTATAATACTTTCCACATATTGTATTCCAGTATTTTTAGAGGAAAGCTTCATGAGTCTCTGATGCATTATTTGGCTGTCTTACATCTTATTAATACTATTACTACAGCAGTTTTAGCAGCAAGTGTTTGTAGGAAATTCCTTATCAACTACTTTTAAAGCACAAGAAAAACAAACTAATGGTAGGAGGCAAGTGGGGCTAAAATCTTTCAGGTCCGGGACACTGGGTCAAAGGCAGAATACAAGAAACTGCTGTTCCCCTGAGGGGCAGCCAAGGACTAGGAAGGTTAGAGGTGTGCGAAAGAATATGACTATTTCGTTCTATGCCTGAACTCCCTTAAAAACTCTTATCTCAACAGTGGGGGAAAAACCCCATTTAATTAGATGTATTCTTAAAGCTTATTGCTGTGTTTGGTCAAATACTAAATGCCATCATGTTCTAGCAGTGGTGGCCCTTGCACAATTCTTACATTTCCCTGAGATCTTCCTCACTATCCTCCCAGATATCTGGTTCACAGTCTAGTCTGAACTTGGCCAGCTGGCCAGGGGCTATGAGTTCAAGGTGAAGTTATGCCAGCATGCAGTCAGGTTCCAGCAGCACCATGTTGTTCTGTGTTCTTCAAGTGGTTTTTTACAACTTGGCTGATTTGATTCAAGGAATTAACCTGCATGTAGATAACTTGAGCTAATGCTGCGGGGAAGGTTAAGTGCTAAGTAGGCCTTTTGAAATGAGATGTGCCACTCCTTAATAAGTAAGAAAGAAAAGGCTGCTTGAGGTGGGCCAAAGGAGCCACAATTACCTCTGCACCTGCAAAGATCATGGGTGGCTGAGTAGTCGCAGCACTGCTAGAATTTCATTTTGAAGCCACCCTGTCATGTAAACTACCCCAAAAAAATGCAGTGACAGGTGCTTTGCAAGAATCACATTAGCAGAGACACAGTCAATACAAATACAGTCAACAGAAGGGTTAGAATCGACCTTTGGTAGAAATAAATTGTGTGTGGGTGTCCCTGAATGCACATATGTGAAAAAACACACAGGTATAAACTTACCTATTGCATAGTGTATATATTTTCTGCATAACCATCTGCAGCTGAAGAATTTAGTTTTTGTAAAGACACACTGAATTGACACAGTGCGGAGGTGTTTTGCTTCACTGGGATAATTAGCCCTATTGGTGAGACTGTCAGGCTTTAAAAGAGCTTTTGGAAGTGAGTAGGGAGGAGAGTTGTTTAGGAAAGATGCCATGCTGGCTGAGAGGTGTGGAGCATGGGATTTTTGGATGGTGAGAGCCATCCATCTGGTTCATCCCTTCCCTTTCAGGGGATATACCCAGCATTGTAAGAGTCCCTAGATGCTCATGAGTTCCAGGCTGTGATGCCTGTTGCTACAACTACTTCCCTTGGCAGCCTATTTTATTCTCTAATAACTCTGTGAGCTGAAAGGGCTCTTCCTAATCTTCAGTACATAATAGGCATGGACAAACTAGCTCAGTTAAGTAAGAACTGGACAGGAGCCTTGTTCATCTTGAGATGCCAGGGCAAAATCCTTTGGGTTCATAAAAGATTTAGGGAGCTCTCACCTTCTTTTACGTTACCCCTTCTTTGTGCTGCTCCTGTTGGGATGTGCAGATGAATAGGCTGTTCTTGTTCATGGAATATAGAACATTTATCATAAGATGGGAATATGCTTCTGGTATAAAGATCACTGAAAGAGACTTTCAGTTCCTTGGCTCTGCCTCTGCAGTCTGCTGACTTTTCTAAAACTGCTTTGATGGGGGTGATATGAACTTTTGCGATCTGACAGTACATAGGATGGCAGCAACACAAACTATTCCCATAGAGACAAGTTCCAAGAAGGCCAAGAGAACTACTAGTATTAAATAATTGCATTGCATTGCATCTCCCTTTCTAGAACTGATTTATTACACATATAAAAGTATTATGATCTTTCCTCCCATTATTTCAAAGTGAAATGCTTAAAGGGCTAATAAAACCAGTATTTAGCACACTTTTTATTTTGTAGTTCAAAACTTCAAGCTTGGCATAAAAAACATTTACCTCTAGGGAGTGAAAATAGCCTTACCCAGCAGCTTCAAATACAATTATCTGAGTCATTCTTTCTTTTACTCCTTGCAAAATACCAAACTGAGGTAAAACTCCTTTTGGCTGATAGACAAAAGGAAATTACAGTTGTCTGGAGTTCGAAAGAGTTGCAATAAAACTTGAATTATGACAAAAATATACTGTTTGTTATTAAAGCCTCAACAGTTCATGAATTAAACAACTGTATGTTTCTCTGCATGTTTGATGGTACTGCTTATATTTTCCTGGGCACATATATGATCAGGGGACTGGAGCACGTCTCTTATGAGGAAAGGCTGAGAGACCTGGGTCTGTTCAGCCTAGAGAAGAGAAGACCGAGGGGGGATCTTGTTACTGCTTACAAATATCTGAAGGGTGGGTGTCAAGTGGATGGGGCCAGACTCTTCTCAGTGGTGCCCAACGACAGGACAAGGGGCAATGGGCACAAATTGGGACACAGGAAGTTCCACCTGAACATGAGAAAAACCTTCTTTACTGTGAGGGTGACAGAGCATTGGAGCAGGCTGCCCAGAGAGGTTGTGGAATCAATCATCTCCTTCTCTGGAAATATTCAAAACCCTCCTGGACGTGGTCCTGTGTACCCTGCTCTAGGTGAACCTGCTCAAGCAGGGGGGGGTTGGACAAGATGATCTTCAGAGGTCCCTTCCAACCCCAACCATTCTGTGATTCTGTGATTTCTGCAATATAAAGTGCATTTCCCTATCTCTGCATCCTAAATTGTTTTATTCACATCTCCTTATACACTTACATCATGATTTTTTGGAGACTATACCAATTTATGGTAGATGAGAATTGGGTCCATTGCAATGATTCACTAGGGCAGTGGACAATGTTAAATACTTACAGCTGTTCATGTATGCATGAGTAGTCACATCATTTGTTAATAATTTGCTGACCATATTGTGGGAAGAAGTTACTCCATAGGCAGAATATATTTTATCGACTACCCTGGGTAAAATGTAGACCAAGAACATTTAAGTCACTACATACGAAGAATGAAGCAAGGATTTGCTGACGGTACTGTAATATTTATTTTTAATTGAACAAGTGCACTAGGGTTTCACTTTTGAATAGGATCTTAGGATTAAGAAGATGTTGTTCACATTTCGTGTAAGGATATGTTGGCAATTATGTTCATTCCAAAAATGTCTTTCATGTTTTACATTATTCATTATGGCCTATAAAACAAGTGGATTAACGGGACCTAATTCCCTGTACTTTGAATGTAGCTCTCGATCACATTTTCAGCAGTTTTTAAATGGTGGAAGCTGCCCAAGCCCCTGGCTGCAGTGCAGCTGCTCCAGCAGTTGTTGTGCCCTTGTGGGGCAGAGGGTTGTAGAAACTGCAGTACCAGATCTGGCCAGTAACCCAGCAAGCCCAGGGTGCACTCTCCCACCTACCAGTACTGGATTTTACAAGCGTATTTTAAAACAACAGTCAACAAGCAGCTATTTAACTATCTGCCCAGAGGCTAAATTGCTTTCTCTTGCCACTTTGTTATCTGCATGTACCTCAACGTGTCATACCTAAAATTTTGAACTTAGAGCTCAGCATGTTTTAATTATCCATAAGAGCACACTCTGTGCTTTGGATTCAAATACATGTTGTGCTAATTGGCTCCTCACAGCTGGGAAAACAATATTTAGCTTAAAGCATGTCCACTAAATGTTGCTATCTTTTGATTTTATTGGCATTCCCTTTATCCTTGTATGGTCTTGTAGGAGTATTGTATTGTGCTCTGCTGAATACCATAGCGTAGTCTCTGTGTCCCTTACATGTGTCACTTTCTCTAAGGTTGTCTTTTCCTCCAAAGTAATGGTCCCAATCTTTGGAGTTTTTCTTGAAAGTGTTATCCCTTTCCATAGCATGCGTCTATGGTCACCCATCATCACCCATCTCTGATCCCTGAATTTCTGCTGTATACTTCTAGGTGTAGGTTGACCAGAACCAAATGCAGTGTTCAAGATGAGAACATGTTACTCATTCATGACTTTACTCCTTCCCATTCTTGTATCTTACTCTACTCTTTTTGTTAAAAAAAAAAAAAAAAAAAAAAAAAAAATTTTTGCTTCCCCTTAAGCCTACTAAATTTTTAAGGGATCTACCCTCTCAACTTCCTTCTCACCAATGTTTTAAATTTTAAAAGAAAATGTTTCATGTTTTCACCAGAGAAACCAACACTTAATTTTTTACTTTCAGCACCTTTCTGGAGATCTTTCTGGTTAAAAAAAAAAATTCCCTAGTTTGAAATTTAACATTACTGTTTAGATACTAAACTAATACTTGACACTTTAGTGGAATGTGTATTTTACAAATAAACAATTTAAAAGTGTTATAATTATTTATTTTAAAACATCTCTGTCGTCTTCTCCCAGACAATCCTGTTTTGGTGCAGTTTTTCAATAATCTCAGTTAGTTTTTTCCTACTCTTCGTTTATTCTTTTTTTAAATTTCCAGTCCATGATAAGTCTTTGCATTTCACCCTTATGGCTTTGTATTCTTGGTATAAAAGAAACTAGAATTTCATATCATATTCATAGTTTTTTTCTCCTCCGTTGCCGAGGCGAGCAGCTCCTGTGCTGGCACAATCCACAGTGGAGCGCTCTAGCAAGGTGCACGGGGAGGCTTCCCGAACAGGGAGAACCTCAGGGAGAACTGAGAGACCTGCCAGGAGCCCACAGCTCCTAAGACAGCAGCTGGTGAGACCTGGGCAGGGCCAGGAGCAATGGCGGCCAAGCCCCCCACACATACAAAGGAAGCCCTTAGGGAGCGCTGGCGACCAGGAGCACTGCGACCAGGGCGTGGTGCATCAGCAAGGGTGTGGCGTGGCAGTTTGTGCGGCAGGGCACGCAGGAATGGCGCTGTAGCTCTGCCATCTTGACCAGGGTGCAATGGTATCCACCCGGCAGAAAGCCACGGCCTCTCTAAGCTCAGCACCCGCCACAACTGATGCAGCTTCCCAGACAGAGCTCTGGGGGGAACACGCTGCCACCCAGGTGTCAGGCTGCAGGGTGCGACCTACTCTTACGCCAGTACGGGACGGCAGCAGTGAGCACACCTGTGGGAGGTGTGCCCAGGCAGGGGAGCTCCTCCGCTTAGTGACAGAGCAGCAGGAGGAGGTTAGTCAGTTGAGGAGTATCAGGGAGAGCGAGAGAGAGATGGACTATTGGAATGGCACCCGACCTTCCCTGGGACAGGCCCAACAGGCAGACAGGGCGCATGACACGAAGGATTCCCTGTCCTCTCTCCACCTGGCTGAACACAGTGACTTAAGGGATAGGGGGCAATGGCGACAAGTTCCTGCCTGTGACTATCCCACCTTCCCCGGTGCCCTTGCATGATAGGTATGAGGCTCTGCAAGTGGAACCAAACAATAACAAGGATGATAGTTCATCTAGCTTGGAGGTGTCGCCGAGGTTAAGTCGGCCTATGTCCTGTGTCAAAACTGCTTGATAAAGAAAAAAAGATGGGTCATTGTCATAGAAGACTGCTTTCTGAAGGGAACAGAAGGCCCAATATGCCGACCGGACCCACTTCTTAGGGAAGTCTGCTGCCTCCCTGGGGCCTGGGTAAAAGTTGTGAAGAGAAAACTTCCTATCCTGGTACGGCCCTCAGATTATTATCCATTATTGATTTTACAGGTAGGCAGTGATGAAGTTGCCACTAGAAGTCCGAGGGCAATCAAGAGACGCTTCAGGGCCTTGGGATGACTGGTTAAGGGATCAGGAGCACAAGTAGTGTTCTCCTCTATCCTTCCAATGGCAGCAAATGATGAGGGAAGACACAGGAAGAACCAGCTGATCAATACCTGGCTCCGAGCCTGGTGTCACCGGCAGAATTTTGGGTTTTTTGATCATGGGTTGGTCTACACGACACCAGGCCTGCTGGTGACAGATGGGATACATCTGTCTCAGAGGGAGAAAAGGATCTTTGTACGGGAGTTAGTTAGCAGGGCTCATGGAAAGACCTTTAAACTAGATTTGATGGGGGAAAGAGGTCAAATCAGGCTCGCTAGAGATAAGCCTGGGGCTGGCAGACCAGTGTTTGAGGGACGGTGTGCTAGCGAGGTCCT
>WAAD01008774.1:10107-42046 GCA_013389945.1 Fregata magnificens
CCCTCGAGCAGATCAACACTCCTGCCCAATTTGGTGTCATCTGCAAACTTACTGAGGGTGCACTCGATCCCCTCATCAAGATCATTGATAAAGAAATTAAACTGACCTGGTCCCAATACTGAGCCCTGGGGAATGCCACTTGTGACCGGCCGCCAACTGGATTTCACTCCATCCACCACCACTGTCTGGGCCCGGCCATCCAGCCAGTTTTTTACCCAGCAAAGAGCACACCTGTCTAAGCCATGAGTTGCCAGCTGCTCCAGGAGAATGCTGGGGGAAATGGTGTCAAAGACTTTACTAAAGTCTAGGTAGACAACATCCACAGCCTTGCCCTCGTCTACTAGTCAGGTCACCTGGTCATAGAAGGAGATCAGGCTGGTCAGGCAGGACCTGCCTTTCATGAAGCCATGCTGGCTGGGCCTGATCCCCTGGTTGTCCTGCACCTGCCTGGTGAGGGCACTCAAGATTAATCGCTCCATGATCTTCCCGGGCACCGAGGTCAGGCTGACTGGCCTGTAGTTCCCTGGATCCTCCTTCCGGCCTTCTGGTGAAGTAACTTGACTGACTCCTCAACTTGTAAACAGTAGAGTAATAATGTTGTACTGAATATCTCAAAAAATAATTCAAAATTTTCTTCATGGCCTGCAGACTGTGTCCCCAGTTGTGAACAACACACTCCTTTGATTTCCTATGTGCATCTCGGTCTCTTGTGTTCTCAAGGCATGGGGATCGGTGGCCTGAGACTGCCCTTGCCCCAAGGCATGGGATGCTGCCCAGCAGATACCCCACAGCTGCAAAGTTTGTACCTATTAAACTTCTGTGGGGTGTTTGTGTTTTTTAACAAGGAACAGAAATAACCCACTAGATAATACCTAACTAAAATAAGGTGCAAAGAGGCTGAAGTGTCTTTGGGTTTTAACTGGTAAGAGCAGAGTAAAGCTGGTTTCTGATAAGCATGTCAGCTGCAGCCTTTTAGTGTAAAAGCTTATGGAAAAAAACTTTATCATTTTCACAAGCCCTTTTTGCAGTGCACCATAGTACAATCTAGCATTTCTTTAAATTTTTGAATATATATTTAGACACCATACTGCATTCTTCTGAGAGGGTTTTTTTTTTCATTCATACAAGAAGAAATTCCCTGATATTTATATAAATATATATATAAAGTACATTCATATTGATATATGTGGGTACTCAAAAAATGGACCTGGATGTATACAAACTGTGGAGCATACTAGTTCAGCTGCAAAACAATCTTGGACATTTGATTTCAGCATATTGATGAAGTATGTGTATGCAAAACACAATATAAAATCCTGTGCTGTTAGTTCATGTGTTCCGTTGGTAAGAAATATGTTTCTGAACAATTTGGATACAAGATTAATAAAAAAATATTTGTAATATAGGAGATTCAGCTTTTAAAATCTGAAGAATCTAATTCGTATGTAACAGTTGAAAGATTAGAAACTGAATGAATAATCCTCAGAATATCTTTTTTCTGTAAGTTCATGTAAGTAATAGCTAATATCTGGAATGACTTGCTGTTATTTAAATAATATTGAATATACATGCTTTGCATACAGAATTCAGATGAGACAAATATTTTCCAGTGTTATATAATTGTTATAGTAGAGAGTGATGAGCAATATGTATTGCGGTTTTGATACATCTAGTATCAAACAGAGATTTTGCAAGGGCAGTTGAGATACCTGAAAACACCTAACAAATTTTGCCCTGAATGGTTTTTAAACAGTAATGAACTGAGCTATAGGTTAATGTATTAACTTCACATCAGACATGAAATTGAAGATTTTGTGAGTATGGGTTTTATTTTGGACCTTAAATGCTATTTGTGTAATTGTTCACAGAAATTACCACTTGCTGTATGCAAGAGAGATTTGGGTTTAGCTTTTGAGCTATTGAAAACAATTGTAGGAAGTACATTCAGGATTGCTGTGTAAACTAATTTGCCATTTTTACAAGAGAACCAATAATGTTTTCTGTCTTCAATGATTTTTCCTAATTTCTGTGTAATTGACGTCTACTTCATTAAATTTTCTGGTGTGGCACAGTGCACAGCATTATCTGCATCGTAGGTTTATTTTGAGGTGTTCAGGAAGTAGAAATGATCTTCTGGTTATTTCAGTGGACTAGGGAATATTACGTAGATTCTTTACCACAAACTTCCATTTTCACCATAGAATGATTATTTGGCTTCTGTGCTTCAGTTTCTTTTCTTTCTAAATTGAGGATAGCCCTCTTTGTCTACCTTAGATTGCAAATTCTTTGCACAGCAAGAGGAATTCTGTCATTTATCATGGGGTTTTTTTGCTACTCTAACAAAAATATATTCAAGTATACGTTAAAACTTATTTGTTGTGCTGCCATTTAGAGCAACATTGGCAGGCAGGAGAATAAAGCGCAACAAAAAGAAACGTAAAGTCCTGTACCAGGGTAGGAATAACTCCATGCATTTGTACCAACAGGGGGCCAAGAGGATGGAGAGCAGCTTGGCAGAAGGGGCCCTTGGGGTCTTGGTGGACATCAAGTTGACCATGAGCCAGCAATGTGTGCTTGCAGCAAGGAAGGCTAGCAGCCTCCTGGGCTGAAGAAAAGTGTTGCTGACAGGTTGAGAGAGGTAATCCTTCCCCTCTACTCAGCACTGGTGAGACACACCTGGAGTACTGTATCAAGTTCTGGGCTCCCTAGTAAAAGAGAGACATGGACATAGTGGAGCAAATCCAGCAAAGAGGCACAAAGATGATTAAGAGACCAGAGCATTTGATGTACAAAAAGGGTCTGAGAGAGCTGGAACTCTTCAGTCTGGAGAATAGGAGACTCAGAGGCATATACACCTAATGAATCATAAAGATTAATAAAGAGCCAGACTCTTCGCAGTGATGCTCAGTCAAAGGAGAAGATGCAATGGGCACAAACTGAAATACAGGAAATTCCACTTAAATATAAGAAAACCCTTTTTCTGTAGTGAAGGTGGTTAAACACTGGCACAGGTTGCCCAAAGAGGCTGTGGAGTCTCCATCCTTGGAGGTATTTTATGTCTGACTGGACGTGATCCTGAGTAGCCTGCTGTCATTGGTGTTGCTTTGACCAGGGGGGTTTGGCCTAGACCTCCTCCATAGATACCTTCCAAACTCTACCCATCTGTGATTCTATGACATGTGTCCTGCTAATAGTAAGGCTGTCTGTGCAAAACTATAATGTCACCCACATGGAGAAGAATCAGGATAAATAGCCGTGCTGCAATATGATAGCAATACTATATCCTCCGTGCCACGTTAGGGCCCCCCCGCGCCTCACGTGACCCAGCGCATTATGACAAAAGGTCTGCATCACGTGGGCGTGGTGGCCCCGCCCTCTCTGACCTAACGCCGAGTGCCCCCTAAGGGAGGGGGGGCCCGTCAGCCCCAGGGCTGTCACCACCCCCGGCCGCTGCTGTCCCTGCTGTCCCCTGGCCTGTCACTGCCCGGTATCCTGTCACCCCCCAGGCCTCTCACTGCCCGGTGTCCCTCCTCCGATGGAGCTTCCACAATGCCTTGGGTTAGATCTTTAAATGCCTTTTGGGTTTCCAGAGCCAGGAAACCCTTTTGATTTCAGTGCTGTCCTCTATATTCAAGGGAGAGTTATCATTGCTCTTTGTCTCTGCTTTTCCTGTTAGTAGTGATTTGGAAGCTCTTCATTATGTTCATGTGTCATCATAATAATTTCAAATACTACAGATAGACAATATTTTTCCTTTTTCTTTTTTTTTAAGGTCTACGTTTAAAAGTTCTGATGGGACCAGATAAAGCTGGTCATGTGGGCTTGTGGTTCTTGTGACTTTTGTTGGGAGGAAGCTTCCTTATTCTTAATATTCTTGCTTAATGCTTCATCTGAAAGATTTCAGTGCATTTCAAGCCTTAAGCAGAAATCTCAGCACAAAATATGTCAGCAAAGCCAGATAGCTTTGCACTGCATTTTTAATAACATACATAGCTGTTTGCATGTCTTAAGACAGTTGTAATGAAAATAGACTTCAAAGAATAAGTGTTTCCAACTCATTTTTTTTCAAAGAACTGCACACTTGGGATCAAACTATATGTGCTGACTTCAGTGGAAGTACCATTTCATCCACTCTGCTAATGATCACTTGCATGAGGCCAGGATTTTAATTCACTGTATTGCTTAAAAATGCCAACGCAAAATCACGCAACAATGGTTACAGCTAGTATTTCAGCAAATCCCACGGCCCCATCTTGCTTATTTGGGAGATTTGTCTAAGACTAAACTCCATTTAATCTGCTTTTACTTCAGCCAAGTCAGTAACTCTGTTGATTTTGAAGGCTGAAGTGGTTTCCTGGTGGGGAAAAGCAAAGTCACAGGTAAAAGCTTTAGGCACCAATTCATCACTCAGAGGTTCTGTATTTTCACCCAAAATGCAACTGTTGCTTGTGAGTACTTCATCACTCTACAAGTCCTCTGAAAGGCCACCCTCTTTGCAGGTATCATGTATTGGTATTTGGTGCAGTTTGACTAGTATTCAGGCCATTGACTATAAAGCACCTTACCCTGGCTGCTTCCTTTATTAAGGACTAGTAATTCCAATCAGAGGAAGAACTCTGTACCCACTGATAGGTGTGGGGGCAATACATTACACTTTTGCACTGCAACCATTTATTATAATCAAAATGAAATCAGAAAAAAACAAATGTAAAAACTGAGTTTATGATGCCAGGTCCCTGGTCACTCTGTGTCTGCTCAAAAGAATGAGGATCAGTGCAGCAGGTCAGCTTCCTGCACTGGACTTCCCCAGATGAGGGAAAGGCTACACAGAGCTTTGCTTGTCAGTCTGGTGGCAAAAAAAAAAAAAAAAAAAAATTGTCTTACTTTCACACCATGTTAAACGTGCTATGGTGGAAAATCCTAATGTGTGGAAATATCTTCACTGACAGATGTGGACATTTGTCAGCTTAGGTAATGCCATTCAGGTTTGTGCTAAAGTCATGGCAGCAGGAGAAACTCTTCCTGTAGGCATTTGAATAGATGCATAATCCTGCTTCTGGTATTCTACACATTGAGTAAACTGAAAGCAGAAGTGGTAAAATAAAAAAGAACACATTACTTATGGTTTTCAAAATATGTAAGCTTACAAAAACTCAAAAGTATTGAACAAAACTTTTGACCAGCTTGATGGTTTTCATTCAAATCTTGCACTTTTTAAAGTTCCTGTATAAAAAGTAATAGCTTTTCCTCTCCACCTCCTCAAAAGAACATCTGCGATCTATTTCTGAATGGCAATGCTTACAAAAAGTTGTAACAAACATCTGATTTTAATACAGAAGTCAACAAGCCAATGTAAGGAGTCACTTTTCTTCTTCCACAGCTGAACACCATGGAAGACTATCCTATAACTACTTACCTCTGAACTGCAACTCCAGATACTATGAAAAAAAGTCATATTTTGAAGTAATCAGGTTGTTGCTCTTTGTAATAAATTCTTCTTCAGTTTCTTCATAGGTGTTGCCATTACTAGATAAACCATAATTGCACACAGGGCATGACAGAGAGCAGTTTTGGTTTCTAATCCGTTCTTCTGTGTCAGTCTTGTGTGTTGGCTGTTCAATTTTGAATAGGATGCATCCTTGTAAACACAGGAAGGTACAAAACTGCACCCTAATTGCATAAGTACCATCACACAGTGGTAAATTGTTTAGCCTAATTTAGGTTTGCTGTGGTTTATCTGGGAGTTCCTGAAAGATTTCAAAACTTATAATGCAATTCATTTTTTGTATGTAACAAATCATTTTCCATTCTTAGTATTTTTTTTCTAGTTGTCATCAAAATTTTATCCTTCAGCTAAAACTGTTGCAGTTAACTTTGCTTTTCAAAGAGTGTTCAAATGTTAAAGAAAATGGGACATCTTGATTGAAATTTTATTTTCAGCAGTGTGAAACTTTTCATATATGTTACCCATTCCTTAACTAAAATGTTTTCCAGGTCATGACTAAAAGATTTTGCTTTGCCAAAGAACATAGTCTTTTCCTGAAAATCATATTTATTGTAGATGAAAAATGCAAAATATAAATTTGATGGTAGTTTTGACCATCATTTCAATAACATGAAGTTCTGGGTTAGACAGGAAGAATAAATTTTTTTAACTGATGTTGGATGGCATTTTAAACAGGAAGTTGCACTTCAGGAGGAAAAAAAACCATTTATTGGAGAAAATATTCTTTTTCAGGATAATTTCAATTATCTTCCAGCTAATATTTTGGAAAACACTTTTACACATTTGTAAATGGTGTATTCAGAGCCTAAAAGGAACTGATGAAATACTTTTGTTGGTAGCCAGAAAATTTGATGTACAGCATTTGATAAATTCACCTTCATGCAGAAGAGTCTTCAGTTAAATTCATCTAGAGTGAAGTTTTTGTAGTCCTTTAGATTATTACACCACTTATTTTCACCTTTGACTACTGAGTTGTCCATCACAAGATTACGGTTTGCAGGTTTCACTGCTTGCTAACTTACAAGACCAAGACTTTAAAACACTATTGCAGTTTTAAAATTCAAGTAATATCTGTATTATTATTGTATAAATGTGATTTATTCTAAACATTATAATATTTAGAATTAAAAATTATAATAATGGACCAGTAGTCACAACTCCTTTGTGCCTAAAGAAACTTGGACATATCAAAGATTTTAGTATTACCTAAATTGCTGACCTATACGGTTTTACTTTCCGAAACCTAAAACATATTGCAGTAATAAACTTTCAGATAGGAATGGTCATTCTTCACTAAATTGTTTTGGGCTTAATCTAAAGTAATTGTCACCAGGCACAACCATCCTGGGCAAAACAAAACAAAATAAAAACCCAAAACAGTTAAACAAACAAACAATCAAACAGCCCAAACCCCAAACCAAACCAACCAACCAATCAATCAAACAAAAACTCTCACAGGGAAGGATCCTGGAGCAAGCACATCATCCCAGAAGAAATGTTAGGGCAGTTTCTGTGCCTATGCCATAAGCTTTGCCCCTCACTCAAACTGAGTACCTGGTGCTGCATATCATTTACAGTTCTGGTCTTACACTAGAGAGTTTTTCACTGCTCTCCATTTACATGTGAAGACAAGGGTGGACAACAAGAACAGATGTGTTATGTTACATCAAGGTAAAAGGCACATTAGGTCTGCATTGTTAGCTGTTCAAGAGAGTTTAAGAATTTTGTATACAAAATGAAAATTTTCAGAAGTGTTTAGCATCTGGCTCCTCATGTGGAATCAGGCTTTCAAACCAGGCGGGGGTATATGACATATAAGTTATGCACACTTGAACATCTGAACTTGTTGAGCTCTGCTGACAGTTCTGGTCATAGTGATCCTATGGGCTATTCTGTAGAAAGTCTGGTGATTAAAAGAAAAAGTGACAGAAACATATTGAAAATCTGTAAAACTACTGCAGAAAGTGAGGATAGGCAATAATATATTAAAAATAAAAATGAGAGTATTTCACATTCCCTGGTGTTATAAGAAGGGCAAAATGAAACAATAGCTATTAGCTTGACACATCGAGAAAGACCAACTGTATAGTGGTTACTTAGAGATGTTGCAGGAGACATGATGTGCAGCAAATCCGTTTGTGTTGTTATGGCAGTTAGTGAATGCAAAAGTCATTTCAGGCAAAAGGGAACTTGACCATTTTTTGGGAACAGTAGCATTAACAACCGTGACAGAAGCAACAGTGAAGCATTTATGAGATTTGCACACAGAGCAGGAGAACTAAAGCTGATTCAAAGAAAATGCCAGGGCAGTTTACTAGAAGGATGTTTCTGCTTTAGAGAGGTCATTTTTACCAGTTTGTAAATTAACAGTGTCTGAGAGTCATAAATGCTTCACAACTGGTGACTGCAAAGCTAGAAAATGGAAAGACAACAGCCCCTTCAGAGAGACAGCCAGCATGGCTTCACCAAGGGCAAATCATGCCTGAGTGGCCTTCCACGATGGAGTGACTGCATCAGTGGACAAGGGAAGATCTACAGATGTCATCTACCTGGACTTCTGTGAGGCCTTTGATATGGTGCCCCACAACATTCTTACCTTTACCTTATGGTAAGCAGACGCTGTGTTAAATACTGCCCTGGGGCAGCCTGGAGGAGCCATCCCTGGGGCTGCGGTGGGATGCATGCGGACATGGTGGGGTCATTGGGAGCAGGCACAGCACCCTGGTAAAGCCCCAGGGTGGGAGGATGGCACCCGGGGTTGCAGGGGTCAGTGCTGCTTTATGTGTGGGGCATGACCCCATCTGTCCTGGCTCCCCTGCCAAAGGGCTGCTTCCCCTGGGGAAGGGGACAGGGGACCCAACCCCCGTGATTGCCTGCACCACTGGCAATGACTCAGCCCTGGGGACAGCTTGGTGACCTTTGGGGCTTGGTGGATCTGATTTGGGGCTCAGCGATGCTTTTGCACCTCTTTGGTGCCATTTTGTGGTGCCCTCTGCAGTCCCTCCCCATCCCCTGCAGGCACGGAGAGGTTCTGGATAAATGGCTTTTAATGGAAAAACTAAGAACAGAATTGTCAACAAAGCTACTACATCATCAACACACTCCCTCCCCCGCCCCTCCCCAAAACCTCCTGATCCCTGCAACAGGCCTAATTCCACCCGCCTACCACAGCACTGGCTGCGGGAGCCTTGCGCTTGCTGCCATTTTTTGGCAATGAGTCATTCCACTGCTTCTTCCCTCTCTTTTCCAGCCTGATGTTGTGCTGGGACACGCCATCCTGGGGTGGTGGTAGGACTGTCCCTGCATCCTGCCATGGATCCTCAGGCTTCATTCTGGTGGTGTTGAACTGCTCCACGCTCAGGATGGCTTTGGAGGTCTTGGGGACACTGTAGTCAGCGGAGACCATCTTCTTGGGCAGCCAGAGTGAGGTGATCTTGTGGTGGGGGACGGCAGGGTCCCTGGGTATGGGGATACTCCTGGGACCATCCTGGCTGATCCCCACTGCCCTCAGGGAGCCATCCAAGTGCCTCATAGCCTCTTCCAGCAGAACCTCCTCAGGCAGCACAATGTTGCCATCTGGAATCACCACAGGGTCCCTGATGGCTTGGACATGGAGGGTGGCAGAGGGGCTGGGGGGGATGTCACTGTGTAAGGGGATGTTACCACCTGGGAGGATGCCCTCATCCATGGAGACATCACTGTCTAGGGTGATGTCATGACCCAGGAGCGTGCTGTCCTCCATAGTGACATCACTGCCTGGGTGGATGCCACTGTCCAGAAGGTTGTCACCGCCTGGGAGGGTGCCCTCATCCATGGGGACATCACTGCCCAGGGGAATGTCACCACCTGGGAGGGTACCCTCATCCCTGAAGACATCACTGCCCAGGGGGATGTCACTGCCTGGGAGGGTACCCTCATCCATGGAGACATCACTGGCCAGAGGGATGTCACTGCCTGGGGAGGTGCCATCATCCATGTGAATATCACTGCCTGGGGTGCCACTGCCCAGGGGTGCCCCCAAGGGGTTGGCTGTGCTGGACAGACTGTGCTGTGTGTAGTCCCCCTCAAGGTGGTGGTAGCTGGAGAGGGGTGGCAGCAGCACCTGGGGGGCTAGGGCCACTGCTCTCCCCTGACAGTTGTAGGGCATGAACAGCTGCGGTTGGCAGTGGGGGGCCCATTGGTCTGCCCAGGCCAGGGGGAGCCTGCAGCCCTGGGGTCCCCACAGGGCAGCGCCTGGCAGAGAAGCAATGCCATGGCCAAGCACAAAGGTGGCTGATGGAGGCTGGTTGGTGCTTGTCCACTCAAAGCAGAAGATGTGGGGGTTGAAGCAGCCGCCGCACAGAGCCATTTGCAGACCTGCATGGGTGAGAGGGAGGTGTGCTGGGCTGGGGGCTGGGGCAAGTCTCCTGGGGCACCTGCTGAGCCGGCCCCGAGCACAGACGTCCCCCTGCTCTGTGACAGGTGGGTGGGGAGCTTGCGGCAGGGATGATCCCTGGGGGGTGAGCTGCTGTGCCAGTGGGATGGGGTTTGAAAACCAGGGAGGTGAAATGGGAGACATGGCCCCAAGATATTGAGAAATTATCTGTAAATTATATTTACTGAGCAGGCCTTCCCAGGCAATGGCAGGTATGCTTGCCATGCCTTGCTGAGCCCATGTGCCACAACTACCAGGGGGACAGGGGTGCTGGAGGTGCTGGAGGTGCTGGGGGGGATGGGAGTGCTGAGCTGCCAGGGCAAATGGGGATGCCATACCTGCTGGGGGTGCCCAGGGTGCCCAGGGTGCCTGCGGTGCCACCCCCACCGGGGATGCCCAGGGTGGAGGGAAGAGCTGCCTCTCCTGCTCAGGCAGTCGGCAGGAGCTGGTTGATCCTGAAAGAGAGGCATGAGCAAACGCTGGTGGTCACATCCCAAGCTGGGGTGGGAGGGTGCACGAGGGGACTGAGAAGGAGGAGGGAGAGGTGCAACGGAGGAAGGGCTGTGAATTTCCCCGAAATGCGTCCCTGGGCTGCTGGGGTTGGGGTCAGTCCTTACCTCTGGTGTGGGAGGCTTTGGGGAAGGTGAAAGGCTGTAGTAGCCAGGGCATCGGGGGGGCGTCAGTGGATGATCAGTTACGTTTGGTGGATGCAGGTCTGGCTGCTTCTGATTGAGTGTCTCCTAGGAAGGAATGTGGGGGCTCCCTGTGTTCTGTCCCGCCCCCAACAGCTTTGCCAGCTCTTCCTGGGGAGAGAAAGGGTTAACAAAAGAGTTAAAAGAAGAGTTACAGTCAATGGCTCAATGTCCAAGTGGAAACCATTAACAAGTGGTGTCCCTCAAGGGTTCATAGTGAGCTGGCAGTGTGCACTTGCAGCCAGAAAGCCAATCACATGCGTGGCCAGCAGGTTGAGGGAGCTGATTGTCCCCTTCTACTCTGCTCTAGTGAGAGCCCACCTGGAATACTGCATCCAGCTCTGGGGTCCCCAGCACAAGAAAGACATGGACCTGTTAGAGTCCATGTTAGACAAAGCATGGCCTTTAATGGCTGTAATCAGTGACTGTAACTATCAGCAGTACAAATGCACTACTGAATGCAAGAGTGACTCTGGTTACTTGGATGCGACAGTGTAACCCATCCAGATGGCAAGCTTTATGTTTGGCCCTCTAAGATATAAATGACAGAAGAAATTGCAACTAAGATAGATGAATTTAAAGAAGACAGCACTGGATTAGCAGTGCAGTTTTCTGAATGCAGTTTCCCAGTACCTGTGGTTTCCTGGGACATGGCTGTCTGCCTCTGAGAAGACTGCAAAGCTACTGCGGCTCAGTTTTCTAGATTGGTTATCCCTTTTCTGCATAGCAGGATTTGCAGGGCTG
This sequence comes from Fregata magnificens, assembly GCA_013389945.1. NCBI lineage: Eukaryota > Metazoa > Chordata > Aves > Suliformes > Fregatidae > Fregata > Fregata magnificens. Next base: position 21,464 of record WAAD01008774.1, read on the forward strand.
TGTGAGATGGCTGTAAAACCTGTAGTAAGCTAAAGGAGTAGTAACCACAGGGTCTGGAGTAGGAATGTAAGAAATTTGCCACTTAAGCCAGCCCAATAGATTGCCATATGGGATATTGTCAGTGCTAGAAAATTTTCAGAGGGCCACAAAATTTGTTGAAAAGTATCCTCATGCTTTAGGGAGAAATGACAATATTCTCAGCACAAGCAGAAGTTATACTGAGTATCTGTCAACACTAAGGACATTAGAAGACATTCCATTTCAAAAAAATGGAAGCAAAACAGCCTCAGGGAAAACAAAAGCTTTTTTTCTTTTCTTTTTTTTTTTTTTTATAAGACAAGGAGTTGTGTAGCTGGACTACAGAAAAAGCAAGGAGGATATTTACCCTATGGCAAAACATGTCAGTTCTCTGGGTTGAAGACTCCGAGTTACAAGAATTGTCTCTGTGTTAAATTATAACACATTCCTCCCAAATTTGTCGGTATCTTCAGAGCTTTAACAACACCAACAGAGGACTCAGAGCCTTTGGTATATTAAAGACATGAGGGAGAGATTTCTAGATGTCTGAAGAACTACTCAAACCCTTTCACTCTTTGTTTTGAGTTGACAATTATATCTATCATGCTCCTTCATTTAGTATAAAGGAACTTTTGTCTGATAATATGCAACATGTTTCCTAAGGAAAGCTACACGTTTTGTTCTCAAGTAACAGTGAAAACATTCCATTAAAACTATTCTTTCCCAACCGGAATTGGGAAATTGTAGCAGGTTAGGGTTTTCTGCTGCTGTAAATGGGCTTTCCAGCACATACATAAGGGCTTAAATATCACTGTAAATATAATGTCTGACCCAATGCAAAACAAATCCAAGCTCTAGCTTAACATGCAAATCACCTGTTTCTCTGTTATGCAGCTTCCAGAGGAGGCTGGAGAGTACTGCTTTGCCTGCATCAAAGTAGTAAGAGGGGTGGGAAATGGAAGATACTTCCTTAAGCTGAAGAATGCCTCAAACTCTGGTTTCCCACCACCAGAAAGTGGTTTAACGAGGATGCTTTTCTTCTGATACTCCTCTGGGTATGGTTCTGGGTTGGAGGTGATAAGAACATGGCTGCTAGAAACTCCAAGCTCTTGCTCAGGCTGGGGAGATGTTGTATTAGGCAGAAAGGTTGAGGGATAAAATATTATTTCCCTGGACTGTTGTGTACTTCAGGGACTGAAATCTTGCTTGTTTCCATGAGGAAAGAAGGTCACCACGAACAATACAAATGGAAACTCAGCAAGAGAAAACACATCTTCTGGAGACTCATAGGGAGAAAACCTTTGCAGGGCCTAGAACACACGCCTGTAAAGTACTTTTTGTTCCCCAAATGAAATGTGCTATGCAAGTTCAAGATACCATTATTTCACCCTAGCGCTCCATGATGTACCTCATGGTAACTCTGTGCTTTATGTAGCATTCTTGCAGAGAATGTTGGGCTTTACTGGGGACCTTCATCCCCTCTGAAAGCCTTAGCCTAAATGCTGAATGACTAGCTGTGTTATGGAGAGGCTGACAAAGTACTGTCATTTTCTCTCCGTTTCAATGTCACAGCTGCTGTATCTGCCTGGAATTTCTACATGCTGTAGAATGGATTTCTGTATGATAATAGTGTACTATCTAAGTTGGAAAAATCCTTACCTGTGTCCTTTTCTTTCTGATTTAATTTCAGATTTTTCAGTATTGACCTGCATTTTTGTAGTGGATTATGAATTTACTATTTAATTTTGATTAGATTATTGGACTCTGTGGCAGGGGAAAAGTTCTGAGATACAAATGAAAAGTTTCTTTGCTAACAGGCTGTTACATGTGCTGTGGTACTAAGTGACAGTTATCTTTCAAAGCCAGAAGTCAGGTGTTCAGTTCAGGTTGGCTGACCTTGTAGGATGGCGCAAAGTTTTCTGAATTTATCTTTTGTGCCAGAAATTGCATGCCTCCTTTGTGGACGGTTGTTTTTAACAGAACAAGTGAAGAGAACTTAATGAGGTGCCATATGTCAGGTCTGGAGTCAGATTAAAAACAAATAATTAAACTATATCCCTTCCCTATCAAAACAGATTGTGATATGTTTGTGGAAGGAAGCTGAATCTGACATATCATGTTTTGACAGTCTTTTGGGACAATCAGTCATATTTCAGCAGCATCACAGTTAAAAGTTGCAGTTTTATTCATATGAAATACAAGTTTCAAGCTATAATTAATTCATGTTTCCATAACTATTCTATACTGGCAATAAAAGCAGAGCCACACACTTTTGAATGCCTGACGGGGTTTGAAATCCTTTTAGTGATATATTGGTTGCAGGTACGAAATAGGATAACTCTGCTTTTGCAGGTAACTTACAATCCACTAAATTCAGGTGAAAGTGTTCTACAAAGTATTTCTTGCCAAAAAAATATTACTTCCCTGTGTCACATGTCAGAGAATAACATGCAAAACCATTGGAAAACACATTTTTATAACAAAATTTTTGACAATGTACCATATGTGTGTGTGTATGGTGCAACAATAATAATAATGTTTTATTGTAAATAATTGCCATAATGTGGCAACTTGCAGCTATACTTTTAACACAAAATATCAGGAAGTACATGCTCAGCTAGTAAACAGTGAGTTTCTGCCTATTCCCAATGGTGATGAAAATTTACCTTTGCGTATCACCTTTGTTTACCATTCCTGACACTAGAATACTTGTCACTTGAGGGCAGGATCCTATTAGTTCACCACAATAGAATACACACATATATGCCTCAACAGATATTTTGGTAAACACAGATATCATCAGGAAAAACAAGGAAGACTTTGACTAATAGACTCTGTGACCACAGCTCTTCCAAAAAAAGTTTCAAAAAACTCAACAAAACAGCAACCAAGACAACAGAATGAGTACAGCCTTTTCCTGCAATTGTGTAAACATGTTTTAGGTCTGCATGGATGGCAGGTTGGATAGCAGAACTTTTACAAGATTATAATGTCAGCAGGGACACCCCTATATTCAGAAGGATTCCAGTTTATCTGAAATGTTACCAAATTTTTTGAACAGCTTTTGATCACTGGTTTGAATGTGTGCACAATTCAATTTGAATTTTCTAAGAAGTTTTCCAAAATAGGTGCTGGCATTTGCTGAATCTAACTAACGCACCTATCAGATCTCTTCCTCTACCCAGTAGCTTTCTAACACCTAAAAAAAAAAAAAAAAGACTGGTTCTTCTAGTGTTCATAATCATAGGCAGCTTGTTTTTGCTTAATAAATTATTCTTGCTTGTTTTTTATAAATTCTTCTTGGTGGTTTTATGTTTTTCCTTCTAATTATTTGTTCTGTTACTTTATAGGGAACTGAGGTTAGGTTGTTTCCTGTTGTTATCTCCAGTCAGGAGTTCAAATAGGATACTATAAGATTCTAGATAAATGAGACTATAGCATCTGATAAAAGATTTTTTTTAACAGAGCATATGAAAAATCTGGGCAACCAGTACCATAATTACCCAAATAATTGCCGTACCATGCAATGGGTCCCTAGGTCAGATGGCTGATCTGGTCTTGGGTTACAGGATCCTTTCATTTGCAACTAATGCAAATACAGTTTCTGAGACTGTGGTTCTTAACTTACAGCCACTGTGCAGTAATAATTATATGGTGTATGTGTTGGTCCTCTTTATCTACTTCATGGCTTACCTATTGTTTAAGTACGAGACTAATCATAAGTTTTAACAGCCTATGTAATCCAAACAATACCAAGAAAAATTCTTATTCAATACTCCATTTCACAATCTAATAAACTGCATATACCTGTTTAATTTTTTTTACATTAGCATTGTGTGTCAGTAGGATTGTGGTTTGAGTCTAAACCACAGTGTTAGTTATTTCTCTGAAATAATTATCTGTAAAGAAATGAAGTCACTGAGTAAGCTACCCAGGAGTCAAGACGGACATCTTCACAAGCAGAGCTATCATGAGTAAGCCACAGGCTGGGGGTGCAAATGTGGATAGATATAGAAAACTGAAATGGCACACGTGCAATATGGAGTGTCTGTGCACATGCATAGAAGTCCGATTCTTCAGCAATGCTGCATATTAGCAGCCTTCCAGTACCTGAAGGGGGCCTACAAGAAAGCTGGAGAGGGACATTTTACAAGGGCTTGTAGCGATAGGACAAGGGGTAATGGCTTTAAATTGAAAGAGGGTACATTTAGATTAGATCTAAGGAAGAAATTCTTCACTGTGAGGGTGGTGAGGCACTGCAACAGGTTGCCCAGAGAGCTTGTGGATGCCCCATCCCTGGAAGTGTTCAAGGCCAGGCTGGATGGGGCTTTGAGCAACCTGGTCTAGTGCAAGGTGTCCCTGCCCATGGCAAGGGGGTTGGAAAGAGATGATCTTTAAGGTCCCTTCCAACCCAAACCATTTTAGGATTCTATCATATACTCAGCACTGCACACATTCAGTAAGTAAGTCCAACATATCTGATACTGGACTTTCTCAGTCCCCTTCACACTGAGGGCCCATTTTAAGTTTCTGTTTCTTCTTAGAAATCACATACTTTCCATTAGAAGTATGTGATGTATCAAGTTTTTATTAATTGCTAATTATGTAGTCTTCTTGTGAAGCAGTGAGGCTTCAGGCATGAAACTGCACCCATATGCAGGTATTCTACCTCTGCAGACTTTCATGGAAGTTAATGGAGTGTGGTATCTAAGTCAGTTTAGTCTAAACACATCATTTCTTTATCCTCTGATTCCTGTTAAATATAAATGCTCCTATCTGTATTGTTTTTAATCCATTCTTGTAAGCTTAATAGCTTGACTTATTTGAGCAATTTTTCACAGCTACAGGTATACATGTGCTTAAGTATTTTCAAGGTTACGGCCTAGACAAGATTTGCATAAATGCCTTTCTAAACACTTTGCTTTAGAGCATGTAATTTTAAATGCTACCTGTCTGATACTTACTGCATGTTATATTTATCATTCATATATTTGTAATAATAAAGCATTTAGGAGTAGATATTTTTGTTTGGGTTTTTTTTGTTTTGTTCTAGAATTTGTAGTTTCAATAGCATTGAAATATTTACAGTCTTGAACACTGAACAGATATTCATTTATTCATTCTGTACTTTAATTCCTGTACTTTATTGTTCGGTTGTAATTTCTATTACAAGTAATACACTTATATGAAAGTTTTCATGCTTTTTTTTCCCCTTACAATGAAAACCTCTGCTTCCAGGCTAGTAGACAATCTGCTTCAGGCTCTAGGTTCTGATTTTCTAAGTGCCATTAAACTCCACAGTCATTAGTAGCTAAAATTGCTGATATAGTAGTTTACCCATTATGAGCAGAGTAGGTAAAGGAATGCATATTTTTATTAATTAACAGTGTCATGATGGTAACAAGCTCTTCGCATTCCACACAGCCTACATGTATGGTAATATTGTCCTGAATAAACCCAGAATATTTCCCATTATAAAATCACACCTGAACAAGTCCAGCTCCCTCACCCCCTCCTCGCAGGGCGAGTGCTCTCATCCCTGACCATCCTGGTAGTCCTCCACTGAACTCACTCCTGTTTGTTGATTTCCTTCTCACACTGGGGGCCCATAGCTAGATGCAGTTTGCTGGCTGTGGTCTACAGGGTGCTGAACTGCAGGGCTAGTGTGGGAGTGACTCAGAATGGCAAGTAGGTGAGAACATCAGCTAATACTGAATCCACTTATCACTGCAGCAATTTTGTTATGGATTCCCATGTACTTGCACACACTTGTACTGAACCTACTGCATAGACATCCTCCTAAAAACATGAGAGAAGCACATAAAGTTGTACGTCTCTCCTTTCTGGACAGTCTACATCTTCAAGACAACTAAAAGGCAGCCTAGGAACAGTATAATAAAGGGTAGCTGTTTAGGACTTTGGAATTGTAAGACCTCAGTAGTGATCTTGTTTCCATCATTTTTTTTCCACTTTCTCAGTATGTTTGTTCCATGAACTGTAAAATAAGGCTAATGAAACATAGTTTCCTGTTTACAGTGCTTGGAGCACTTTCATTGAAAAGTGCTATAAAAAGGCTAGTGGTGGTGTTATACACTGAGCAGTCTGAGGATGCTTGTTCTGCTTTTACAGATATTGTGGATTTACCACCTTAGTCTGAGGATAGAGACAATCTTAAAACTTCTAACATTCCTAAAATCACTAGGATTTTTTAAAGCACAGGGAGAGCATTTTAATCACATTGCTTATTTCATCTCTTATGTTTGTGATTTTCTCCTTACTGATGGAGCAGCTGATATCTAGAAATTAAATTAATTTGCTTTCATCATCTGTTACAGCTTAACCAAAGTTACAGGGAGCATTTGAGCACAGAGATGAAGGTGGGTAAATTATAATTGCAACATATTTTGAATAGAGAGTCATAGTCCGTTAGAAAACCCAGGCAGCTCACATAGTTTTACCCAGGCAGATGGTTCTACTACAGTTTTGTTAAAAGTGATTTAAACCCTTTTTAGTACCATTCTTATCATTTCTAGTTTTCTGATTTCAGTTTTCATTCTCTAAAATCTTTTTTATCAGCTAGCACTCTTCTTCAAGTTGATGTTAACCTAAAGAGAAAACCAAAAGATTGCTGCTTTCTTGTGACAGGAATAATATATATGGGCTTGCTTTTGCAGTGTATTTGTGAGGTTAAATTACCTAGTACTCACTCTTTCTTCATTATTAGCTTCATTATCAGTCCTGAAAACATTTTCTGTATGAGCAATGTCAGTGAAAAACTATGTATGGATTAAATTTTGCCTGTGCAAGGAATCCATAGATCTGTGTTTACAACTTAAATCCCATTTATGATCTCCCAGGAGAATCTAATTGTGACTTACGTAGCTTATGTTTGAACTTCCTTCAAATAAGGAAGAGTTCTAAGCTTCATTAATTTGGGGCTGCAATTTGGAAAAATGTATTGTCTGACAAATTGCCACTAAAATAAGCAGATCAATGCTACGTAATGAAATGAGTAGAATACCAGTGCCACAAAGTCTTGGGCATTTTGCTGTTATTTCAGGAAAGTCAAGCTTTTACTTCTTCTCTATTAGTTCAAAAGATTTAACTGTCTTCACATCAGGATCATCATTCTCTCATTTAACTACCAAGGCAAACTAGAGGAAGCATTGTGTCAACACTGTGGAAACTGAAGAAGATCATGAGATTATAAATTCATAGGACAATTCAATATGGAAGGTCTCTAACCTTCTGCTCAAAGCAGAGTTGGCTGTGATATCAGACCAGGTTGCTGAGGGCTTTATCCATTTGGGTCTTGAAAATCTCCAACAGTGGACACTGCACAACTTCTTTGAACAACTGGCTGCACTGCTTGGCTGTTCTTGTGGTGAAAAAGTTTCCCCCTTATATCCAGTCTGAACCTCTTTTATTCCATTTTATGTTCCGTTCCTCTCATCTCCTGCCATTCACCACTGTGAAGAGCCTGGTTCTGTCTTCCCCGTGCCCTCCTAGTAAGTACTGGGGGGCTGCTGTTAAATCCCCTCAAAGCTGTCTCTTCTCCAGGCTCCTTCCACTTCTCCTCACAGGGCAAGTGCTTCATCCCCCAACCATCTTAGTAGACCTCTTGGATTTGCTCTACTTTATCAATAATTCTTCTGGTTTAGGGTTCACAAAGCTGGAAGCAGTATTCTTTAAAAGCATGGCATATGCTGAGTAGCAATTGTCCCTTCCATGTTCCAGCAACCAATGATGCAGAAAATGGCCAATTTTTAACAGCCACAAATGAATCTGTACTCCACAACTGAGTCTATTCTGGTTTTTTGAAGGACTTAATTCTGCAGTTTGTTTTCACAGCATCTCAACTTCTGTGTTATATTAAAAAGAACACAATCCAGAACATAGTTTTTCTTCTTTACATCCTTTGCCACACAGTTTTATTGATGTTTCCTAGCTGAAAGAGTAAATATTCACTCCATGTTCACCTTTTCCATTCATGATTTTATAAATCTGTATAACATGCTCCTCCTCAGTCATTTGTCTTCCAAGTGTAAACATCCTTTCTAGTTCTCTGGCCATCCCTTCAGGCCCTTTCTGTATCATTTACTTATCATAATTAAAGTGATCAGAACTACAAATGCCGTTCAAGGTGTGGGTGCACCACACCGTATATTTCAGCAGTAGCTTAGTTATATTTTTGATCTGACTCTATTCCCTTTTACATAATTCTTTCCTGTGGATTGCCATTAAGTATTGTGTCTATGTTTTCAGAAAGCTCCCCACCGTGATTTCAAAATCCCTCTCCAGACTGGTAAAAACTAATTTAGACCCCATTGTCATAAGGTTGTCAATCTGCAGGTCATTTCCTATTTGCATTTATCAATGAAGAACTTCATCTTCCTGCTTTGTTGCTGTTTTCAGATATTGAGGCTTCATGGTAGATGACAGATTCCCCTTAAGCCTCATCAGGTTACGCTTTCTGAACTGTATGTGTGTGGTGGCATGGCCTCCTTAGGGGGCAGAGCGAAAGTAAGTTGTAACCCCCTGTAAAAGGCTGAGCAGAAGTTACAGAAGGTGTGAATGTTGGGATGCTAGTCTCTGAAACCTAAACCAATTATGAAAAATGCTTTGTTAGCAGAAGACTTCGACATCTCACTGTTTGCCCTGTTTTTGCCGTACAATTTATTAATATGTTAAAAAGCACAGGCCACAGTACTCAAGATGGCCTATAAGCAACAAACTTCTTTATTTCTCTCTCATTTTTATCTACTTTCACTTTTTTAAGAGAAAAGATATTATACTGAGGGTCTTGTTTCTTTGTTTGTTTGGTTTGGTCTGCTTTTTATCTATTTCTAGAAGACAATGTTGAATTTGGGTACCTTATGATCACTGTTAAAGGAAACGTCTTGTAGGAAATCTCTTTTTAGTTATAGCCTTAAGGACCCAGCTGGTCCTGGACAAAGTTCAGGGTTAGATCAAGACTTACTTGTCTTCTCCTTGTTTCCTTACAATTTACTTTAAAAAGGGGGAATTTACGATATCTAGAAACATAGTTTCTCTTCATAATGCTTATGTACTTATGGAGTGGGGAGAGTAATAAAATAATTTATCTTTTTAAATTATATGTGGTATTTATCATTCATTTCAGTATTTTATGATACTATCACCATTCAAATTGGGAGACTGCATTAATCTTTTCTAATATTCCTTTTTATTGTTCATTGAATGAAATCCTTAGAGTTCCTGTGGAACATATTAATAGCATATTTATCTAATTTGTTCCTGTGCTTTCAATAAAATATACTGACACTTCTCCATCAGATGCTTGGTTTTGTCCATATTCTGAGCTCCCCAGATATGTCAGTGGTAGCTAAGACCTACATGAGGGATTGTCATTCAAAGCAAGGTGCAGCTCTAATGTTTTTATCAGATTTCTGAGCAGAACTGCCAGTGTGGATCAATCACGGCTGAAACAAACAAAAGTATCTCCATCCATCAATACGAGTTGTTACTTTTCTGTGTGGCAGTCAGAAGCATTCACTCATCTCCATTCTCACCATTCAGATTGGCATTTGTTTATTTGGAGGAATTTGAGTGGGGTTTTTTTGAAAAATAGTTCAAAATTCACTGTTGTCTCTAGAAAAACCATATCTGAAGTACGACACAGTCACAGTCAGTGAAGATTTTCAAAGGAAACAATTTTAACATAGAACTTAACAGGCCACCTTTTAACTTAGGAGGCTAATGTATAGTAAGACCTACCTATTGGAAGAAATTAGACAAATCCACACTAGAAAGGAATTGTTACTTTCTGACAGTCAGAGAACAACCACCTTCTGGAACAATTTACCAAGGCTACTGCATTTGGATTCTTCATCGCTGGAAATTCTTATGAAACAATTAGGTGGATTTTTTCAAAGATATGCTCTGGTTCAAACAGGACTAAATTTTGGAAAATCCTGTAGCTATTAGATCAGGCTAGCTCCCCACAGTGATCTGTTATTCTTTCTGATATGTGAAAAATTTGTGATGACTAAAATTATGGTCTTAATATGACTACTTATTTGTCTTTACATTAATAGAACATAGTCCTGGTTTTGGCTGGGATAGAGTTAACTTTCTTCCTGGTAACCGGTATAGTGCTGTGTTTTGGATTTAGCATGAGAATAATGTGATAATATGATATTACTGATGTGCTGATATGAAAAACTGATGTTTTAGTTGTTGCTAAGCAGTGTTTATACTAAGTCAAGGACTTTTTATCTTCTTATATCCTGCCAGCGAGGAGGTGCACAAGAATCTGGGAGGAGGTATAGCCAGGACAACTGACCCAAAGCTGGCCAAAGGAGTATTCCATACCATATGATGTCATGCTCAGTATGTAAGCTGGGAGGCAGTGATCACTGCTCAGGGACTGGCTGGGCATCAGTCAGTGGGTGGTGAGCGGCTGCATCACTTGTTTTTCCTGGGTTTTGTTCCTCTCTCTCTCTTTTGGTGTTTTCATTCTCATTACAATTTTTATTTTTATTATAATTACTATAATATTTTATTTCAATTATTAAACTGTTCTTATCTCAACCCATGAGTTTTCTCAATTTTACTCTTCCGATTTTCTCTCCCATCCCACTGGGGGATGGGGGTGGAGGGTGAGCAAGCAGCTGTGTGGTGCTTGATTGCCGACTGGGGTTAAACCACGACAGACATATATATTTCCTTTTGTAAAAATTCCTGTTCCACAGAAAAGAGCAGTGATTCTATAAGCAGTTAATTGAGCACAACTTAAACAATTATTTATATATTTATATTTCTATTAAAACTAAATGTACTCTAGGAACCTGCAGCACGTGCCAATACTAGCTGTACAAATGTGTAGCTCCTAAAGCCTAGAATGGCACCTGCCATTAACACTAGCAAAAGATGTGAATGTTACAATATAAAAAGTTCAAATTCCAAAACAGGCTGAGTTTGTAATCAAAATATACAGAGCAGCAGGAGGACAGTCTAGGTTAAATATTTTTTTGCAGTTTCCACTTTTAAAAACTTTTAGAATGTGACTTGAATTCGCTGTGATTGCTAAACTTTAAGAAAATCTTGATGCTTTAAGAAAGCCTTGATGAAGTAAAGATCAGAGGTTAACCAGTGCACTTTCTAAATTAAATGTGAGCATTGGGCAACTGCAGTATAAAATATGAAGGGCTTAATTTGAAGATGGCATCCACCGTTGAGATAATTATAAATGAAACTACTGAACTTTGTTGCACACGAATGTGTACTTGGTATTTCAGGCATTCTTGTCCTTGTCTCAGGCAGCTTCTTGTCTGCCTTAAGTGCTAGTTAGAATATTCCTTTAAGCAACAGTAACAACGATCAAATAGCCTCTTTTTTTTTTTCCTAACAGTCCTTTTTACTTCCTTCTATTATGCCAGTGTCATTCCTTTCCTGTATTATATCTTCTTGATATCTCACTAGAGTCCTCTTCTGTATAACTCTGAGCTTCCTGATATCATTGAAGCTGTTCTTCAGTTTGAAGTAACATACAGCAGAATCGTTTGCAGGACTGCGCAGTGGATGTGGGGAATGGGAGCAGCAGGTTTATGTTGTGGTAGGAGCCCAGCTAGGTGATAGCAATGGTCAGGAATGCATGCAGACATCACTGACTGTTAGGTTGGGAGGACTTCTTTAAAAAAAAGAAATCCATTTCAATCATTTTTTTCTGCATCTCAACTTTAATTTAAGACCAGAATCTTACATCTGACATACTTTTTGGAGGAAAAATGCTCTACAGTGTTATATTTAAGAGCCACATGATCTATCACAAATGTGGGCAGTAATAGGAGCTGCCAATAGGTTTCTTGGACAGAGGACTGTACAATTTTCTACATTAGCAGACACTAAGCATTAGCACAACATTTGCACATAGTATCAGGCACATTTTAAAATAACTTTTCAAAACCAGCCAAAGAAGCTAGAGGCCTCTGGGAGTTCTTTACACTTATTTCTTTCCTTCTTTCTGCTGTTATGTGTATGGCAGCATGGTTATACCAGATCACTCAAGTTTTTTCCATGTTAGGGGCCACAGGTGGACCTACTACCCTCCGGTTTCATACAGTACGTGCTGGGTCTGGCTGGGATGGAGTTAACTTTCTTCATAGTAGCCCATATGGTGCTGTGCTTTGAATTGGTGGCTAAAACAGTGTTGGTAATGCACCAATGTTTTGGCTGTTGCTAAATAGTGCTTGCACAAAGTCAAGGCTTTGTCTCTTTCCCTCTCTGCCATCTCCTCCCTTTTTCCTCTCAGAAAGGAGGTGGGCAAGAGGTTGGGAGGGGACAGCTGACCCAAACTGACCAAAGGGATATTCTGTACTGTATGATGTGGTGGGAAAGAAGGAAGGGGGAAAGTCTGTCACTATGGCCTTTGTGTTCCCAAGCAAATGTTATGTGTACTGAGGCCCTGCTTTCCAGAAAGTGCCTAATAGAAAATAGTGAATAAACTCCTCTTATTGCTTTGCTTGTATGTGCAGCTTTTGCTTTCACTATGAAACTGTCATTATCTTGATCCACAACTCTTTTCACCTTCTTTCAATTTTTTCCCCATCCTGTGTGAGAAGGGCATGAGTGAATGGTTGTGTGGGTGTTTGGCTGTTGGTCAGGGTCAATCCCCCCCCCAAGGTATGTGCTCAGCTTTGATAACACAGCTTCAAAGTCTCTGTCTGTGCACATGTGTTTGACCCTGAGGAGAAGCACAAACTCTTAGATCTGCTCTGCTCTGTCTTTAGTGGCCCTTGACAGAGATATAGTTCACTGAGCTTCATGAAGCTTTAATTTCCATAAAAATGTGGAGCCTTGTAGCCTTTACTGAAAGAGATGACAAGTACTGGGATTTGGTGTTCACCCCAAACCTCTGTTGCATATGGCTAGTCATATGCAAGACTGTCTCCAAATCCCATTTTGTAATCTGGGAGGGGGTGTGTATGGGTGTGAGTGTTGCTGATCTTTGGTTGTCATGAGTTGTCAAGCTAAGAGAAGAAAACCTCAGTCTAGTTTAAGATTTTTTGTGAGGGTTTTTTTTTTTACTTCTTTACTACACCTGTAGAGATTATGGGGTTCTTCTACAAAAATCCACTTGCTCTGTTTTCTGTGTGTTTGCATAAACATGGAAGACTACACAGAAATTCATATTTCCTGTCCTACCCGTATCACCTCTTCCCCTTCCTTTTCACACACAGTGCTACAAAATAAGAACAAAATAGAAGTGGCAGTGTAAGCACACGAGTTACACACACAGGTGCCAGGCTGCTAACACCAAAACGTTAAAGCATGCATTTGCATGCAACACTAGGCTTACCTCTGCTGTTTGTCAGATCACTTATTACTTCTGAAATATTGGGGCACCATTTTATAACTTCTTAGGGCAGGGGATGCATTGCCACCTGATTTTATGAAATGTCAGATAGCTCTGTGGATGCTTATGAAAAGTTATAAGATTGGAATCTTATACTAACATAATTAGCATTGATACTGCTGTTACTATTCAGCCTTATTCTGGGTAGTCAAAAAGCCAATTCCAAGAAAACACTCTATTCCATTTCCACATTGCAGTTATTTTGTATTTGTAAACAACTCAAATCAGCTTTCAAAAGTCTGCAGAAACAATAGGAGAGTAATATTTGCACAGCAGAATCAGAAGGGAAAAAACTGTTATCCTTTAATTATTAAGACATGTCATGTCAATTGACTTCTTGTCTCCCCTGATAGTCTCTGCATCAGTACAAACAATCCTGCACTTGAAACTAGACCTTAGAAAAATTATTTATGTCTTTTGACGCATTTCTTACTGGTTTACTCATAAATGATGAAATACATCTTTGTTTTGACAGCCAGTAAAGGTCTATGCCTCACTTAACTCTTGGAAACAGGATTTAGGTGGGAACTAAAAGTGTCTACAGTTTGGTCTGCCAGTGGCGGATTTCATCCTGCTCAAGTAAATCGAGCAGAAATACAAATCAGAGACTCTGCCGTCTCCCTGCTCCCCTGTCCCAGGCTCATGTAGACTTTCTTAGAAATTCTGTTTTGTTGAGAAAGGAGGCCATATTTTTGTTTAGAACAGAGACATGTCTCCCATTGATTCCATTTCCAATTACATTTATTCCTCTTGAATACTAAGCCCATCAGGTTTTTGTTTGCTCTTTTTCTCTTTGTACCCAGGTACTACACAAGATGATGCTGAACTGGAAAACAAGGATTTGGATGCTGCTGTCCTTACTCAGGCAATGTTTCCAATTTGCTTCAGTTTCAAGGACAGATTCTTGGGGTTCTGTTCAATAATGTGTACAGTTTGCCTGAGCATGTGTTTAAATTGTTTGCATAAGAGTTTCCCCAGTGTTGTCCTCACAGTATTGAAACCAGCACTTCTTCTTATGTGTTTTCTTTAAGGATGCAAGTGGAAGAACATGCATAAAGTGTTCTCTTCTCTTCATTTGCTATGTGCATTTTTGTCAGTGTTTTTTGAAGAATATTTTTTAGGTAGATCAGTTTTCTTTAGAGATAAAGAGCCACACTGAGGTTCAGTTGAAACCCTTCTTGCCTGCCATACATAATGTGTAAGAAGAATCCATATTACTTAAGAGACTTTATAGGCTACAGGAGTATTTCTCTTTAACTGGAGGCAAGAAAAAATCACACATAATCAAAGGCTCTTTAGCTGGATCATAATGAATGACAAGAAATTCTATCACTTTATTGATAAGAAAGATCATCCTGTGGAATAGCTAACTTTTATTTTGATAAATAATGAAATCAAATTAAGACAACTTTTAGTAATGTATGGAAATTTATTCCTCTTTTTTAAAAGGAACAAGAGATAAAGGTAAATGTCTAATAATCTCTTCTGAAGTAAGTAGGCAAAAGTGGTTGAAATAAAATGGAAGGTAAACACTTTTCAGCAAAATAAACATATCCTGTTCTCTTGATCTAAATCTCTCCTGATCTCTTAATCTTTTACTAACTTCCACATTTTGAGAAATACAGCTCCTGGTTTATTTAGGAGATGTAAAGAATCACTTAAGCAAATTCAGAAAGAACTGACCCATACTCTGCTCAAGTACAAATAGAAAAATGCTGTACAATATTAAGATAACTATATGGTGTTTTGAGGATGAGATTATAGACGTGCTACTCTACTGATATAACTAGCAATTAATTACTATGCATATACTGCTAGCATCAGTAGCACTCTTCTTTTCTGCTCTGAAATCTCAAGACTTGCAAAGTTGAAATCTTGAAAATTATTAATAATAAAAAGAGAGCTATAAACTAATATTAGGAAACAGAAGCTGTCTAAAAATGTCCGGAATTGCTTACCCTATGTGCAAACATCAAATTTAAAAGGAATAAGAGATATGTTCAATATTGTCTAGCAGATGTTTTTCTTTTTAATACTCATTAAATCATAAGACTGTATACTGGAATACCAGAAGTCTGTCCTTACATGATGATTACAACTTCTGTCATTACTAGTTAACAATAATCGGTTCACTGTACTTCATCTTTATACACCTGTTTCTTTTGTATCACACTGATTCTTCATCTTTCCATGCTTTCAAGTCTTGTTTAATCTTTTTGCTATATAACCCAGCAAAAAAACCCCTTTATTTTGACCCAGGCTACCATACTGTCCTTCTTTATTGGTCTGTCATGGGAATTTTGTCTACTGAATAATGCATTAAAAGACAAGCTAAATTAAACAGAGCTTGCTGAATAACCTAATACCTAGTCCCTGAAGAATAAGGCTATTCTTTCATTCCAAGAGGTTAGCTTTGGAGTACGTGCTGACTTCCTGCAAAGACTCTCCACCTCCTGGCTGGATGCTAGTTCAGCTTCTTTCCAGAACTCTGAGAAGAAAGGCAATGATGAAACACGATGAAAGTTGCAGTGGTAGAATTGGGGCATAGCCTGCCTCACCTCGACAAGTTTCAGCTTGGAGCTGATTCTTTAAGTTCCAATTTATCCTAAGCCCTAGGATTTCAATGTTTATATCCCAATGAAGAGGAAAAGCTCGAAGTCTGCCTAGACTCAGATGAATTATTTTTGATTAATGCATAAAGAATCCTGTTTAGCTGAGGCAGCTCATCTATAGAGTTCAATGAAACAAAGACTTAAAAGGAGAATAATGTTTTGCATTTTTATAAGCAATTTTAACTGTCCTCCTTTTCAACAAGCTGTTAGTAGTGCCACAGAATGAACACCACCAAAAGTAAGACTTTTAATAATCAGTAACAGCAAAGATAGATGAAGAATTCTTCAGAATAAAATTATACATAAGTATAAATAAATTGTTTCTATTATTTAGACTTCTTAGTGGGCTGCTATGGTTGGACTGAATGCTCTAATCCAATTTTATTTTACACTTTTGAGTAGTCACTTTTTCCCGTTGCTATGCAGAACGAAAAGATAATTCACTCTCTGTCAAGAAACAACCAGTTGTAAGAGATCTTTGGCTTCATGTAAGCAGATGTGGGGTTTTTTGTTTGTTCATTTGTGTGGTGTTTTTTTGTGTGCACAGATATGATTGAAATTAAAATGATGAAGTTTGTATTCAGAATAGCTGAAACTCTGTATTGATGTATATACTGTATTGTCCCACTAAAAATACAGCAAAAAATCGCTCCAAATGTTTTCATTTTTTTATAAAGTTAGTATTCATGAGATAGTGTCATATGTTTTGGATTATATTTCTCCATCTGCCATGAAGTATATTCAGTAGGTTCCACTTAAATACATAATTCTTTATGGTTCTATGCATTTATATGTATTCCATTCATTTT
Source organism: Fregata magnificens (assembly GCA_013389945.1). Taxonomy (NCBI): domain Eukaryota; kingdom Metazoa; phylum Chordata; class Aves; order Suliformes; family Fregatidae; genus Fregata; species Fregata magnificens. Next base: position 38,299 of record WAAD01008774.1, read on the forward strand.
CTGACACAATACTCTCTTTGAACCAGAGCAAAATATACATACAAAAGTAAAAATGTACCTCTATAAAAATATAACAGGTTATATAAGATGTCTCTTCTGCTCTTACCGAAAATCAGATCTACTCTATAAATTTAGCAATGGAAGAACTAGGACACAAGCGAAAAAATACACTGTTGCTGTGTGACTCCATTGAAGTTCATGCAGTTATAGTCAATGCAGATCATTTATGCTTTTTTAATGTTATATTTATAAAGCAGATTTCTTTTTTCTTGATTTTTCTTTTTTAAACTATGGTGCTTTGTTTAAATGGCCTTGTTGAAAAAAATTTCTACATGTGTTATGGTTGAAATGACACAAACAATGAATTTAATTTCTACTTTCCACTTCATTGTGTACTGATGGACTTTGGTCATATAGACTGGACTGAGGAAAGAAAGACAGACCCCCAAGTCATTTTGTGAGTTATTTTAGCCATAGCAGCATCTGAAACCTGTTCAGATTGTTTCCAATATTGCCTTTTAAATCGGTTTTCAATTTTCCTGTATACCTGAATAGACCTGTGCATGCAGAAATAAGATTCTTATATTTTCCTTCTCTGAAAACTGAAGCAATGTCCTGTTGAAAATGTGTTTTTTCAGCTCTTATGACCCATCAGGAGTTACTTAACAACACCTGGTGTAAGAGGAGGAAAGAAGAGCTTGTATATAAATATAACATTAAATCCTGCCTGTATTATATTAATATAGCTGTGGCAAATGACATGGACAGACAAAAAACCTTCTAGCCACGGGTGCCTAACAACCTATTTGTGTGCAAGAGATGTATGTCCTTCTGACCTTTCTTTCTATTAAGGATGAAATAAAAATTCTGTTCACATCCACAGGTGGATATGATGATTCCTGATGATTCCTGGAAAGGAATGAAAACTACCCAAGACAAGGTTGGCAGACTTCTTCCTATTCTTCCCCTACTGCTCCACCAGGAATGAGGGTTTTGAAAGGAAGAACTGTGTCAGGGATTGATTTTAGACATTTCCTCACTGGCAAGGATCACATTCTTGGAGAGTATCTAAATATCACTGCCTTATCCCCTACACACACGGCCAGGAAAGCATGTTCTTATAGGTAGGGATGCCTTGAGGTTCACAATGAAAGTCAAAACTATAATGCTGTATCAGGGTGCATTTTATCTCAACAAATCCTCTGGAGTGTCTCAAAACTTCTCTGCTTGCTCTTCTGTTCCTTGCTCAAGCATCTGCCTGTGCTCTTGGAAATTTGTGTGCTACATCTTGTTGGTTGATGTCCTTCAGTAAAGACCTGCCGTAGGTGAAAGTACTGATGTAAGTCCCTGGCACTCTGAGCCTGAATATGGCTGGGGGAAGGATGGTAGCAGGGAATACAACCATTTCACCAAACCTCCCCATTAATATACCGGGAAGCTTATACAAAAATATAAGCAGAGGCTGGTTTGAAGTTAGGGAATAGAATTAGAAGTAGCTGAACTAACTCAGGTAGATCTGTACTATAGATACATCATCAAGTATTAAATATGTTGGAACAAGTTTGACATTTTTTCTCTGTCTGACTGTCACTCGGTTGCTGAGAAGAGCAGCTCCAGTGCTGGCAGGATCTGCAGCGGAGCATTCCAGCGTGGTGTACAGGGGGTTTCCTGAACCAGGGAAACCTCAGGGGAGCTGAGATAGCCACCAGAAGCCCACAGCAGTGGCTGATGAGACCTGGGAGGGGCCAGGAGCAACGGCAGCCAAGCCCCCCTGCCCCCATATAAAAGGAGCCCCTAGGGAGTGCTAGTGACCAGGAGTGCTGTGAACAGGGTGTGGTGCAGCAGTTTGTGCAGCAGGGTGTTGTAGCTCTGCTGGCTTGACCAGGGAGCAATGGTTTACACCCGGCGGAAAGCCGTGGCCTCTCCAAGCTCTGCGCCCACCACGACTCACGCAGCTTCCCAGACAGAGCTCCGGTGGGAGCATGCTGTCACCCAGGCGTCAGGCTGCAGGCTGTGCCCTGCTCTTACACCAGTATTGGGCGGCGGTAGTGAGCACAGCTGTGTGAGGTGTGCCCAGGTAGAGGAACTCCTCCGCTTAGTGACAGAGCTCTGGGAGGAGGTGAGCAGGTTGAGGAGTATCAGGGAGTTCGAGAGAGAGACAGACTACTGGAATCACACCCTACCTTCTCTGGGACAGGCCCAACAGGCAGACAGGGCACATGACACTGAGGATTCCCTATCCTCTCTCCACCTGGCAGAAAGCAGTGACTTAAGGGATAGGGGGCAATGGTGACAGGTTCCTGCCCGGCGCAGCAGGAACATCTCCTCTGTGACAACCCCACCTTCCCAAGAGCCTTTGCATAATAGGTACGAAGCTCTGCAAATGGAACCGAACAATAACGAGGACGATGGTTCATCTAGCTTGGAGGTGTTGCCAAGGTTAAGTCACCCTACAACCTGCCTCAAAACCCCTTCCATAAAGAAAAAAAGACAAGTCGTTGTCACAGGAGACTCTCTCCTGAGGGGAACAGAAGGCCCAATATGCAGACCAGACCCACTTCTTAGGGAAGTCTGCTGCCTCCCTGGGACCCGACTTAAATATATGAAGAGAAAACTTCCTACCCTGGTATGGCCCTCAGATTATTATCCATTATTGATTTTTCAGGTAGGCAGCGATGAAGGTGCAACAAGTCCAAGGGCAATCAAGAGACACTTCAAGATGACTGGTTAAGGGATCAGGAGCACAAGCAGTGTCCTCCTCTATCCTTCCAGTTGCAGGGAATGTTGAGGGAAGAAACCGGAAGAGCCAGCAGATCAATACCTGGCTCCAAGCCTGATGTCACCGGCAGAATTTTGGGGGGTTTATTTTGGTTTTTTTTGGGTCAGTCTACTCAACACTAGGCCTGCTGGAGGCGGATGGGGTACATCTGTCTCAAAGGGGGAAAAAGATCTTCACGCAGGAGTTAGCAGGGCTCACCGAAAGAGCTTTAAACTAGATTTGAAGGGGGACAGGGAGAAAACCAGGCTCTCTAGAGATAAGTCTGGGAGTGGCACACCAACCTTTGAAGGACGGTGTGCTAGCAAGGTCCTTCGGTCTGCCATCTCAGTGAAGGTGCATGCAGCAGCAAAGACACAAGGGCTATTGATGTGTTAGAAATCACAAAAACGCCTGAGAACAATCACATAGGAATTAGGGCTTCTTCCCCAAAAAGGTGGTGGGATCAATAGCCCAAATGAAGTGCATCTACACCAATGCACGCAGCATGGGCAACAAACAGGAAGAGCTGGAAGCCATTGTGCAGCTGGAAAACTATGATATAGTTGCCATCATGAAAACATGGTGGGATGACTCGCACAATTGGAGTGCTGCAATGGATGGCTATGAAGTCTTCAGAAGCCATAGGCAAGGAAGGAGAGGTGGTGGGGTAGCCCTGTGTGTTAGGGAGAGTTTTGACTGTCTAGAGCTCGACGATGGTGGTGAAAGGGTCGAGTAGAATCAGGGTAAGAATCAGGGGGAAGGCCAACAAGGCAGATATCATGGTGGGAGTCTCTTATAGACTGCCCAGCCAGGATGAAGACACAGATGAAATATTCTATAAGCAGCTGGGAGAAGTCTCATGATCGCTAGCCCTTGTTCTTGTGGGGGACTTCAACTTACCAGATATCTCCTGGAAATACAATACAGCGGAGAAGAAACAGTCTAGGAGGTTCCTGGAGTGTGTGGAAGATAACTTCCTGACACAGCTGG
>WAAD01008774.1:48133-63154 GCA_013389945.1 Fregata magnificens
TCTTGTGGGGGACTTCAACTTACCAGATATCTCCTGGAAATACAATACAGCGGAGAAGAAACAGTCTAGGAGGTTCCTGGAGTGTGTGGAAGATAACTTCCTGACACAGCTGGTGAGTGAGCCAACTAGAGAAGGCACCCCGCTGGACCTGTTGTTTGCGAAAAAAGAAAGACTTGTGGGTGATGTGATGGTTGGAGGCCATCTTGGGCACAACGATCACAAAATGGTAAGAGTTTTTGATTCTTGGAGAAGTAAGGAGGGGAGTCAGCAGAACTGCTACATCGGAGTTCTGGAGGGCAGACTTTGGCCTGTTTAGGAGCCTGGTTGACAGAGTCCCTTGGGAGGCAGTCCTGAAGGGCAAAGGAGTCCAGCAAGGCTGGACATTCTTCAAGAAGGAAATCTTAAAGGTGTAGAAGCAGGCTGTCCCCATGTGCCTAAAGACAAGCCGGCAGGGAAGAAGACCGGCCTGGTTAAACAGAGAGCTTTGACTGGAACTCAGGAAAAAAAAGAGTTTATGACCTTTGGAAGAAGAAGCAGGCAAGTCAGGAGGACTACAAGGATGTTGTGAGGTTATGCAGGGAGAAAATTAGAAGGGCCAAAGCCCAACCAGAAATGAATCTGGCTACTGCCATAAAAGACAATAAAAAATGTTTCTATAAATACATTAGCAACAAAAGGAGGGCTAAGGAGAATCTCCAGCCTTTATTGGATGTGGGGGAAACATAGTGACAAAGGATGAGGAAAAGGCTGAGGTACTTAATGCCTTCTTTGCCTCAGTCTTTAATAGTAAGACTGGTTGTTCTCAGGGTACCCAGCCCCCTGAGCTGGAAGACAGGGATGGAGAGCAGAATGAAGCCCCCATGAAATGGTTAGCGACCTGCTACACCACTTAGACACACAAAAGTCTATGGGGCCAGATGGGATCCACCCAAGGGTACTGAGGGAGCTGGCAGAAGTGCTCACCAAGACACTTTCAACGATTTTTCAGGACTCCTGGCCAATGAAGGAGATCCCGGTCGACCGGAGGTTAGCAAATGTGATGCCCATCTACAAGAAGGACTGGAAGGAGGATCTGGGGAACTACAGGCCAGTCAGCCTGACCTCGGTGCTGGGGAAGGTTCTTGAGTGCCATCAAATGACATGTACAGGATAACCAGGTGATCAGGCCCAGTCAGCATGGGTTTATGAGAGTTAGGTCCTGCCTGACCAACCTGATCTCCTTCCATGACAAGGTGACCCGCTTAGTGGACAAGTGAAAGGCTGTGGATGTTGTTCACCTGGACTTTAGTAAAGCATTTGACACCATTTCCCACAGCATTCTCTTGGAGAAACTGGCTGCTCATGGCTTGGGTGGGAAAACTCTTTTCTGGCTAAAAATCTGGCTAGATGACCGGGCCCAAAGAGTGGTGGTGAATGGAGTTAAATCCAGTTGGCGGCCGGTCACAAGTGGTGTTCCCCAGGGCTCAGTACTGGGGCCAGTTCTGTTTAACATCTTTATCAATGATCTGGATGAGGGGATTGAGTGCACCCTCAGCAAGTTTGCAGACGACACCAAGTTGGGCGGGAGTGTTGATCTGTTTGAGGGTAGGAAGGCCCTGCAGAGGGATCTGGACAGGCTGGATCAATGGGCCAAGGTCAATTGTATGAGGTTCAATAAGGTGAAGTGTTGGGTCCTGTGCTTGGGTCACAACAAAGCCATGGAACACTACAGGTTTGGGGAAGAGTGTCTGGAAAGCTGCCCAGCAGAAAAGGACCTGGGGGTGGGTCAACATCCGGCTGAACATGAGACGGCAGTGTGCCCAGGTGGCCAAGAGGGCCAACAGCATCCTGGCTTGCATCAGGAATAGTGTGGCCAGCAGGAGTAGGGGAGAGATCATCCTCCTGTACTCAGCACTGGTGAGGCCGCACCTCAAATACTGTGTTCAGTTTTGGGCCCCTCAGTACAAGAAAGACATTGAGGTGCTGGAGCATGTCCAAGGAAGAGCAACGAAGCTGGGGAAGGGTCTGGAGAACAAGTCTTATGAGGAGCAGCTGAGAGAACTGGGGTTGTTTAGTCTGGAGAAGAGGAGGCTGAGGGGAGACCTTATCGCTCTCTACAGCTACCTGAAAGGAGGTTGTAGTGAGGTGGGTGTCGGTCTCTTCTCCCAAGTAACAAGTGACAGGACAAGAGGAAATGGCCTCAAGTTGCATCAGGGGAGGTTTAGGTTGGATATCAGGAAGAATTTCTTTACTGACAGAGTGGTTAAGCATTGGAGCAGGCTGCCCAGAGAAATGGTTGAGTCACCATCCCTGAAGGTATTTAAAAGATGTGTAGATGTGGTGCTTAGGGACATGGTTTAGTGGTGTACTTGGCAGTGTTAGGTTGATGGTTGGACTTGATGATCTTAGAGGTCTTTTCCAACCTAAATGATTCTATGTTTCTATGATTCTATGATAGGTCTTGTTATATTACATAGTAAGAATAATATGTCCCATCCGGATCTTGTTGTTGTCTTGAGCCAGAGTTAGAAGATAACGTAAGAATACTTCAGTAGACAGCAGAAGAACTATCTGCTCTACACAGGCACATTCTGAACTATAATAGTTCAGAAGTTGACTGAAGCCCTGAAACACACATTCTGTACCCATTCTAAAATGTTCATTGTAATTAAAAATAATAATTCTTGGGATTTCTGATATGTATATACATGTCCTATTACGTACTGGATATTGTTAAATTGCACTCCTTAATGTCTTTCTGTGGTAAAGAATTCACATCTTAGTTACTACTATGAGAAAAAATATTTTTCTTTTACGATATTATGTTCTCTTCTTCCAGCTGCATTGAATGTGCCCTGTTTCATGTGTTCTGAGACAAGGAGAACATAATCTTCCCTTCTGCCTCCTGTAGACCACTCATTATTTTACATACTTTTATCATGTCCCCAGTTTTACAATTAATTTCCAGTACAGGCAATACCAGTGAGAGTTATGTAAAATTATTGGCCAGCTTGGGACATACTGGGTCAAGTTTACTGCTGGTATAACATAACAACATTTATGTGCTAGGAATATTAAACATATAAAAGGATACTTCAGCATAATAGGTGCTGAAATACTGTCATCTTTTTACAATATCACATGGGAGATGTAGCTATTGTAGTGTGTTTTGCAAATGTATACTTTTATTTCCTGAACTATTAGATACTAAAGGAAAGTTAAAGACAAGTCCATGGTCATGAAGTCTTGACTTTATAGCTGGATATGGAATACGAGCTACCACATCTCTGGCTCCTCCAACAAAAAATTGAGATGAAAGAAATAACATATGATTAATACTCCAGAAAAGTAGGCAAATGCCTTCTGTTAGGAAAGTAACTCAGTAAGCCAGCTGGGGCCTACGTTCAAAAGGAGGCCATGAATACTGTTTGGCTGAAACTTTTGGATAGAACTTGTTTACACTAGCTAGGATGAAGAAGATGGCTATATGCCATAGAAGAATTAAAAGCAGAAGTATTTGTGTTACCTCTAAAATATTCCACAAATATCTAATCACTTTGTACTCCTGTGGTGCGATCGTGGAGGGAGAATGACTTTGCCCTTCTGGCCTAAAGGGGCAGTCAGCCAAGTCTGATTGGAACAGAAGGGTCTCAGCAGTCAGACTGGGACATGACCAGCCTCCACCCAGCCCATATTCTGTCACCAACAGTGGCTGGAAGCAGATCCTTAGGGAAAAGTATAAAAAAATGTAGCAGGAATATCTCATTACTTCCCAGGTGCACTGTCCCAGGCTTCATAATTTGTGTCTTTGGGATTTCCTGGCTGCCAGTGATATCCATAATAGACTCTTCATCCATGAATTTGGCTAATCATGCTGTGAGTGTATGTAAATTATCAAAACCCACAATGACTTACAGTTGGACTATTAAGCATGTAAAGAAATATCCATTTATGTTTGGGGATTTTGTTCTTGTTAATTTTTCAGCTGTTTATTTTGGTGCATCTCAGTTTTAATTCAAGCAAACACTTACTACCCATTCTCCTTCTCCATGCTGCTCACAGACCATATTTCATGTCCTTTCAAGTCATTTTTTTCCTCCCCTTGCTGGGTCTGTACAGTTCTGGGTCTGTACTATTCTGGGTCCAGATATCTAGAGAAAATTGAGTTGTGGCAGAAAGGCACAGCAGGGAAACTACTTTTGGGAAAAGTGAAGGTGGGATTATGTCTTATGTTCTCCAAGAATACTTTTTAGCACTTCAAAGTCTGTGCTGTTTTTCTGAAACTCACCAGCTGACAGTTTGATACCATGGCCCCAAAAAATTCTGCTTCCATGTGAAGCAAAGCAAAAGAGCTCAGTTCATGTCATGGCAGACAGAATCCATGTAGAAATCTCAGGTTAACTTTAGTTTGGAAGGGTAGAAGTGAATGATATTGTATAAAGAGCATATATACGGATCCACAAAACCCAGCCTATTTTATAAAAATTCAAATTATTTTCCTGTCCCACATGTATCTGCCTGAAATATTTCATACAGTGTTGCCCCATTGTGAAGCTTCACAATGAAGGAAATTTGCAGTTTTGCTAATTAATAAAATATCCTCTGCAAAATGCTGGATATCCAAAATAGTGCCCACATTCTTCATCTTTAACATTCTTTAAGTATGTTTTCTTATGTTGTTGCAACATTAATTGCTTTAATTTATTTCCTGCTAATACATTTTTAACAAGGATTTCCCCAGGCTGTAGACTATTGTTTTAATTATAAGTTGAATACAGAATCATTCATTAATACTTATATTAAATAAACCACACATATCATTTAAAAGATTAATCAAATAGATGGAAGATAGTTGATTCGTCAAATGTTCTGATAAATATGGTGGCTTCATGACCAGTGTCAGACCAGTTTATTTTGTTGTAGGTGTTTTTTTGATTCATGCTTTTTTTCACAGTAGCTTAAACATGGTTTCAGGAAAATGTCATTATTAAACTTTATGACATAGAATCATAGAATCATAGAATCATTAAGGTTGGAAAAGACCTCTCAGATCATCAAGTCCAACCATCAACCCAACAACACCATACCTCCTAAACCAGGCCCTGGAGTGCCACGTCTACACCTTTTTTGAATGCCTCCAGGGATGGTGACTCCACCACCTCTCTGGGCAGCCTGTTCCAATGTTTAACCACTCTTTCAGTAAAGAAATTTTTCCTGACGTCCAATCTAAACCTCCCCCGGATGCAACTTGAGGGCATTTCCTCTTGTCCAACTTGGTCATCTGCAAACTTGCTGAGGGTGCACTCAATCCCCTCATCCAGATCATTGATAAAGATATTAAACAAGGTTGGCCCCAAAACTGTGCCCTGGGGAACACCACTTGTGACCGGCCGCCAACTGGATTTCGCTCCATTCACCACCACTCTCTGGGCTTGGCCATCCAGCCAGTTTTTAACCCAGCGAAGAGTACACCTGTCTAAGCCGTGAGCTGCCAACTTCTCCAGGAGAATGCCGTGGGAGACAGGGTCGAAGGCCTTACTATAGTCCAGATAGACAACATCCACAGCCTTGCCCTCATCCACTAGGTGGGTCACCTGGTCATAGAAGGAGATCAGGTTGGTCAGGCAGGACCTGCCTTTCATGAAGCCATGCTGGCTGGGCCTGATCCCCTGGTTGTCTTGCACCTGCCTGGTGAGCACACTCAAGATGATCTGCTCCATAACCTTCCCCAGCACCGAGGTCAGGCTGACTGGCCTGTAGTTCCCCAGATCCTCCTTCCGGCCCTTCTTGTAGATGGGCGTCACATTGGCTAGNTCAGGGGGCTGAATACCCTGGGGATGGCTGATCTGACTATTGAAGACTGAGGCAAAGAAGGCATTAAGTACCCCAGCCTTTTCATCGTCCTTGGTGACAATGTTCCCCCCCGCATCCACCAGAGGAGGGAGATTCTCCCTGGCTCTCTTTTTGCTGTTAAAATATTTGAAAAAACATTTTTTATTATCTTGTACAGCAGTGGCCAGATTGAGCTCTAGCTGGGCTTTTGCCTTCCTGATTTTCTCTCTGCACAACCTAATGAGATCCCTGTACTCTTCTTGAATTGCCTGCCCCTTCTTCCAAGCGTAGTAAGCTCTCCTTTTTTTCCTGAGCCCCAGCAAAAGCTCCCTGTTCAGCCAGGCCGGTTGTCTTCCCCACCAGTTCATCTTACGGCACATGGGGACAGCCTGCGCCTTTAAGACCTCCTTCTTGAAGAGTGCCCAGCCTTCCTGGACCCCTTGGCCCTTCAGGACTGCCTCCCAAGGGACTCTCTCAACGAGCGCCCTGAACAGGCCAAAGTCTGCCCTCCGAAAGTCCATGGTGGTGGTTTTGCTGACTCCCCTGTCTGATATTTCAATTTTCTATCCATTTTCTGTTCATTAAAATCAGTGATATCTTTTTATTTACCATTAAATGAGTTAGTTACCCCAACTCAAAATGTTTCCTGGTTTCAGTTCAGGACAAGGGTGTTTGTGAGTGGTAGTTCTTGAATAGACTCAGGAAACTGTAGACTTCAGCAAAACATGTTAGGGGAAAAAGCAGCAAGGCAAATTCTCAACTCTTGTTGGCCTTTCTAAGGGGTAAAAGTTGATCAAGGCAAATAGCTAAAAGAAGCTATTTTGGCTGAAGGTCAGGGAGGAGGACTGTAAAGCAAAAGAGAGGAAAGAGCTTCTATGGGCTAGAACAAAGGAGTGAACAACGTAGGTTAAAAGACACACTGTGAAATTAACATTGTGTTGAAAAATTGGAAGAGGACAGTCCAGCCAGCAGTAGGCAAAAGGGGTTTGGGGCTCATTCCCAAGCTCAGATTCTCAGATACAGTGAGAAGCAACTTCTTTGCTCCGCTGTGGAATGAGAATTGGGGTGGGGTCTCTGAAACCTCACAGGGCAGCTCATCCATCTCGTTCCTCAACCAGCACAGGTCAAAGGCCATACGTTGTTTACTTTGAGGGATTTTTGATGCCTTGGGAATAATGAACCTTTCTGTATAATCAGAAGTGAAATCCCATCACTAAAGGAAACAAAGGGAAACTGAGATATATTGGGTATAAGTGCTCTATGAGTATGATTTCAAGGGACTGTTTGCATGCATACTGCTTGCTGATTATTGAGTAACTCAGCTTTGCTGATATAAAAGAGGCCAACATATAGCTAACCCTGCACATAAATAATAAACAAGTTTGAAACAGTATTTTAAAAGGTGCAGCAGCACCAACAAACTTTTCCCACTTGTGCAGTACAAAAGGCTTTAAAAAAAAGGATTTTCACAAGTTTCTGAAATATGAAAGCCAGAAAGTGTTTTTATTTCACCTGTTTTCAGAAATGCAAGTAGGGGCAGTTTAGCTTTCTAAACAGAATTACAGAAATACCAGGGATTAGGTGAAATAAGAGACTAAAATTTTAAACATCCTTCATGCTTACTATAAATTCTTTCAGAAAATTACACTTTTGGAAAAATTTGTTTTGTGGGAAAACAACTGATGGTTTTTAATCTGATGAATATTGAAGCCCAGTTTGTGGTATTTTCCATTTTGTTAATCTATATTTGAAGCATTTGTGTTCTTTTCTGTCCTGTTTTATTTGTGCAATCTATTATGATATGATGATACAGGGACTTTTGCATTAACTTTCATCACAGCACAGCCTATTAACAAAAAGTAACCTGAAATCTAAGCAGTTCTAATTATTGAGCAGGAACTTTTAATTTGGTTGAGACTTCTGCTGAGTTTTGCACTCTACCTTTTGAATAAGATGTATTAATCAGAACCATCACTAACTGTATGGTACTTTTTGAATTAGCAGGGTATGATCCTTCACTGTGTTGGATATAATGTATTTCCCTCTCTACATGTCTCATCAGTTTCAGACTTGTTGAAGGAATTGATGGGAAAGCTTCTATGAGTTACAGAAGACAGGCTAGAAAGGGTCACAATGGTGTGCACTGACTATAAAGTCTGTGAAGTATCCTTCAAATCTTGCTTTCACCACGTTTTTATGTCTCTGAAATTTCAGACAGGGGATTCACTCATTGCTGTAAGAGCTGACCAGCTTTTGGAGAAATTTATCTGGTTAGATTCACATTGGCACAGATACTATGGAAGTTTCAGGAATTCACGATAGAGAATTTGAATCGGGATATGAAGTGAAAGGGCAGCCGAGTGCTGGAGAATGGACAGAGAATTGGAGAATCACACTGGGAAGGATTTCAGGCTGCATCTGTTTCTCTGTTGAGTCCAAGGTGAGCCACAGGAAGCCAGCTTTCCAAGACTAAAATAATCTTTGTGTATACTGTCCATGGTGTACTACTAAGTCTATGGGTTGCTGTGCTTGCATTAGCTGGAACCTTTTTATGTGGGTGGCTTCATTCTTATGTAAGAGTTCCCGTAGTTGAGTCTTTAAGTGATGAATTTGTGGGGTCAAAGTGGCTAAGTCAAAGCATATTAGGATGAGAAATAGTCTTCTGGACAAGAGAAACTTTAAAAGCATCTTTTCATTACTTGGTATTGGGCCTGATTCAGATCATTTGTGTTTAGAAGTAGCTTCTGTGTCTAAAAATAGGCAGCCAGTTCTGGTCATTCAGCCTGAGTCAGGTGATCAGTCTTTATGGTCAATGACAATCCATGGAAAAAAGCAGGTGCCTCTGAAGTTAGAGGGCCCAGATCAAATGAGGGTTTCCTTAGTGTTATGCATCTTTTGCAGAGCTCCTGGGGAGCAGACACCCAACACGCAACTAGGGAAAACTGTTAGGTCTAGAACTGAGACATAATAAACATTTGTTCTCTTAGCTTCCAGAACACCCATTCATTTTCTTAGAAACCACAAAAGAGATAGTGCAAATATAAAAAGGTAGAACAATTCTTGGGAAAGAGAAGATCAGGGTTTTAGTCTTTCCCCATTTTTTCCCCCAAAGTGGTTTGAACATGAAGTCCAGTCTTTCAAAACCTTCTCTAAACAAAAGATTAAAGCATGCTCTGTGATGTTTCCATCACTCTTACTGAATTCTGGGTCATTATACAGAAGATATTATAAAATTCAGGTGATGCTGCCCCCACACCCGGGTTTAAACCTCTGTCTGTACTGAAGTGGTGGAGGAATTCTAGCCTCTGTCCCAGTTCCTAAAGCTGTTTATGTGTCTTGCCAGTGGCTGTTAAACAGAAAATGCACAAGGAGTCTCTAAGAGAAGAGACTATAATCCAGGTTTTCTCCCTCTCTCCACCTTGGCAAAAGAACAGTTTCCTTCAATGACCTTCGAAGTTGTGTTTTAGCAGAAGATTTGAGAGACTGAGTATCACCATACACTTTCACAGCTTCTGGGTGGTACAGCTATTTCAGTAAAAACATTACAGGAACTGTTGACTTCAAAAAGAATGATACTTTATTTCCCTTCATATAAATAATCATGATGTTAATCATGATGTTAAAAATTATGTTAATTCAGAAGTCTGACCTTCCATTCCTTTTTGTTTTTGCATGAAAGCAGCTTGACTTGCTTTGTTGCATCAGAACTGAAGTACAGAACTTGAATCCCTTTCAGAAACTCAATCTGCATTATAACATTGCTTTAGAAGAATATTAGGGCTCTTAAAGGATCCACATGTAGACTTAAACCACTTTTTTTCTGAGTTTTGGCATTAAGTTCCTATAATTTAGGCACAGGCTAGATGTCCAGAGAAGTGAGTTCCCATCCTATGACTCAACTGTTCAGCCTCTCTGTATTTCTACAGCTGAATAATAAACTAAGAACTGTACTGTTTTGATTGTATGGCTGAATATAAGTTGACAGTCTGCCATAAATGAAGAGTAGTAGGTAGGAAGTTTCAAGTTTTCTGATTCAAGATACTTTGTTTGAAATTGATGACACTAATATTTAAAATACAGTGATGCTTTATAGTAGCAAATAAATGACTATCAAGCATAGCTACATTTCTAACATTTCTAGCTGTAGTAAACATAGCTTTAAAGAAAAAGTTTTGCTAGAAGAAATCAGTGAGCCCTCATTGACAGTAAGATGTTTTAGGATAGTTAAGAATTCTGTGCTGACTAATCAGTAGTACAATAGCAAACAAACAGGTATACATGAAACTAGTTATAAATATTATGAGGATAGGCAGCTTCAGAAGAAATAGAGAAATGTGTCTTTAAAGGTTTTTGTAAATAACTACAGCCACACAAACAATGAAACTTTATTTCCCTGATCAAATCTGTGCTATTCAAATTCCCAGTAGTTTTTCTGGGCTCCAGTAATCCCATAAATATGTTAATTAGAAAACTATTGACTGTTTTTACACTTTTCAGTTCTCAGCTGATCCAGATCCTGCTTTTAGGATGAACAAATCTTTAGTTGTGATGTGTGTGTGTCTTACATAACACGTAGTTCCCCAGCATATTTTCTTTCCGAAGAAATGTGCATATTAAAAATGCATTAGGAATCAACACAGATCTTCATTTTGTTCAAGTCAGTGGACAAGAGTCTGGTAAAAGGATTGGCATCCTTCATTTACTTCCTGACTTCTCCATCTTGGGTTGCAAGATTCAGTGTTCTAATTATATTTTCCAAGGAAAAACGTCTCAGTACATTTGAAATATCAAAATACCTGATGTATCTGAGAGCATGCTCTGATCAGTCCTATGTTGCCTTTGTTCCTGTCCAGTTTTGTTCAGCTAGACACTTGAGACAGTCTGTAAGTCCTCAGCAGGTACAGATGGGGCGGCTCAGCTAAGTCAATTATCTGTCAATATCATAACAATGATCCGTGGTGCTCTGCTTAAGTTTCCATATGTCTCCACTGCTTTGTACAGATGCCTGAGGTCCAGATTCTGATGTACTGGAGTAGATTGTACTCTACCCTGGGACTCCCTATATAGACATGAAAAAAATACAGACATTTGCATACAACATCACAACATAGATTTAAAGACAAGGTAATGATGCATTACCACCTACAAATGCCCATTCCTGGCTGGTGAGTACAGCACATAGAGTGACTAGTTTAGACTTAATGAGCTGAATTTTAGAAGTCTAAGTTAGATGAGATAAATGTAATTTATCTGGAAAAATGTAAGGAAGTCATGTAAGCTATCTCTATAACCAATGGAGAGCTCATAGCAGCCTGGAATGAAAGAATAAATGCTCCCTTTGCAAATTCTGTTCTGCTATGACTAGGTGGCTACTAGCATGGAAGTTCAGAGCATAGAGAATAATTGTTGACACCACACTCTTTTCTATGTTTCTTACACTTAAAATGCATTTCTTTGCTAACCATGACACTTATGCTCTTATATTAAAAATACTTACAAAGCTGTTTTATTACAGACATCAAAACAAACTCTCATCCCACAGAGTCATGGGAATATTTCACATTTATGTTACTGCTTCAAGAAGCCAGAGAGACTCCTTAGAACCTGAAGGAAACTCTGGACACAAATGATTGCCTGTAAAAGAAGATTCCAGCATCTCCCTGACAGAGGTGCTGTGGCTCCCACCAGACTATGTGGCCTTGGTTGGGCAATGAGAAGTAAAAAGAACAAGTAAACTTCAACCATTGGACAAAATATGAGAAATACCAATTCATGTATGGGCCACTGCTGGGAAAACCAGGAAAACCAGCAGAATACATATAGGAGACATATAGGATGTGGGTCATCTTAGGATAGTCACTCAACATTTCTATTCTCATTTGACCCTCCCCATTGTGTCTAGATGGAAGATGAAGGGCAGAACGTTTCAGTAATTAAGGCCCGAGACCTAGGAGATCTGACTGTCACTCCTGCTCTGCTATAGCCTCTCCTATAGTTGGTTAAGTCAGGGAAAAGTCACTAATGTCTGGATTCCTCCCATTAAATTTAGGCACTTCAGTTATGAGCCTGAATTTAAAAGCTTAACATAATCTTCCTAAAGGAAGATTAGATTGTCAATGGAGAAAAAAAACCACCTCCACAGGACCAGTGAAATTTAGATGGACTGAACCACTGACTGTTTATTGGGTGTTAAGGTTTCTGTCTTCGTCACCCCAGACAAATGCATCAAGGTAGGTGTGATGAGTTTGGGCTTTGAAGCCTTCTTGGGTTCCTATGCCTAATGGTCATGCCGTGAGAATAAATACTTTCAAAAGTTTTGAAGTTCTTGGCAATGTTATTATATATGTTAACTGTATAATGACCCAAGATATGGTGATACTCTGTCTTACAGTGACCAGCACAGAGTCTCTAATTTCAGCTGGGTCACCAGGCAACAAATAGAAGTTTGCTGAGATTTCTTTCTATCACATTTACTAAACTTTCTTCACCACACACAGAGACACTTTTATTTGACCTTACACTGGAGGCCAACCTGTCTCTGAATATTTTGGCCTGTTGAACAGCCAGCATCTGTAGTCTTCAGGGCCTTTCATAACCTCAAAGACCACGGATGTTTTTAGCTGGATAGGACTCAAAATTTTCTTTTTCCACTTTTTAAGGTTTTCTGCCAAAACATCAGCTTTGTTTATGCACCAGTACCATCAGTGAGACTGGCATGGCGCTGGGAATGTGTTACTTAACTAACACAGGAGATTTAATAGAGGAGAGAGAAAATATACCTTGTATGCTTCTGCAAAGCCCAGCTATTAAGAGTCTGATTGTACTTCTGTTTACACAATTGCAAGTTGGGAACAATTCCACTGAAGTCAACAGTTATACAGGATACAAGTGGTGTTAAGTGAGATCAGGAACAGGCTCTTAACTTCCTCTGGCCTTTCATAGTCTCATTATACCTTTAACATACAGATTTAGGCTTAAAGCCACCAGTGTTCTGTTAGACCTAAGTGTCATCCTGTCAAAATCACATCTGGAACAATGTTTTTGAAATCTGCTGGGGTTACAAGCACTACTAAAGTTTGCTATTACTTAGAGAAAGTTATTTTTAATTACTTTTTTTTTTTTAATTCTCAGTCTGTTCGCTTTGAGAGTCTATGAGTACTCTAGATAGAATCAGTTTAAGTATTTAACAGTATAATCACTGCTCCTCCTCTTATTCTGCACATCTCCTGGTAACTGGGAAAATAAATATCTTTAAAACAGGCCTTACTAGAAAAAAACCCAGAAAGTTGGCAAGGTATTTGGGTATAAGTCATATCCCTACTGTGATTTTTCCTAGTTTTAAAACCTAGACTTCAGATTGCTTGTGTTCTACTGACAACCTGATTTTAGATGAGGAAAATAGAGGAATATGGGATCTAGCCCTAGGAGAAAACAATGAAAAGACTGACACTAGTTTTGAAGGTAATTGATGAGATCTGCACAATAAACGGCTCCTTTGAGGTCTAGAATTTAAACAAGGGGCTTTACCACAGAATTATCTTGCTTATACATGCTGAGAAATGCCTTGGCTCACTGAAGTTGATAGATACACGCCAAGGAGACTGCATTCTGGTTACATCCTATTCCTGAAAGCCTCAACGCTGTTTCCCAAGGGGACCACAACATGAGGTGACCAGAGTCCCTGCATAAGAAATGTAGCTGTCTCTGCTGTTGTCTGCTTCTTTATATAGTCTATTCATAATTTGTGTGCCAGCACGTGTTATAAAAACTCAGACTTCTGCACTGCCATTTCTCCAATATGCTAACCCTTTATCTCTCAGACATTTTGCATATCTGACGATAGCTATAACTCTTTGTTTGGTGTTTTTTTCTCTTTAGTTAGTCTTCACTCTGTCAGTCTCAGGGTCCTGAAATTATGCTAGCTGTTTAAAAAAGCATACTCTTACTCAATTAATAAAGTGTATACACCAGTTCGGTGATTTTGGCTGTAGCAGGAGTGAATTTTAAAACCATCTGACTTAGCTGGAAAGAGGACAGGATACAGCTGCAATGCTGACACCTCAAACAAAAAATACAAGCCAAAAGTTTAGAATAATCTCCAGCTACTTGGTCCCTCTATACAGACATCACACTAATGCTTCAGGTCCTGAACCCATTCACTCCTCTTTCAGAACAACTGGATAGTAGGAGGCAAATGAAAAGGAAAACTAACACCTTTCAATGTCTGTGTAGAACAAGTCAGAAAGCGAGAGCTTATCCCATCCTTACACTTTATCCTGTCCTTCTCAATGTCCTTGGTTGGCTTTTGGGGAAGATGAACTTGCAGCAAACCCAAGGAAATGAGAAGCTGAAGCTATGTTTACTTTTATTTAAGTATTTAAGAAAAGTCAGCAAGCAATCTGTATCAGCAAAAAAATAGCACCCCTTGCATACGCTCTAGCATATACTGAGATTTTCAATTAAATACGTATCTAATCCATATCTAATTCAATAAGTAAATCAACATTACCCAATTTAGTTCATTACATTAATCAGGCTGTAGAGACCTCATATGGATTAGCATTCTTCTTAAATCAGAATTAAAACAAAGAGCAAACATTTTAAAATCTCTATTGCAAGTAAATGTAAGGTGTTCAATGGTAGTCCACCACCCTCAAAACAGCAGTTAAGCATCTAAGCTAGTCCTTTAAATGCCCAGAGTGACAGGACTGTAAGCAAATGTGCTGTTCTTATTCTCCAGCCCTCTATTCTCTAATGGTATCTGAGCAAGTCAGATAAGGACAAATGGGTGTCTCCAGTCCATTTGACAAGAAAAATAATTCTGTCTTATAAAAGAACCAAAACATGTGAGACACTGTATGACAAAATATTCCCCGAGCGGGAAAGAGCGGGCTCCTGACGAGCGACAGCTGTGACTCAGTGTGGGTGGGGACAAGAGTGACGGCGGCCTAAAGCCCCTCACATACAGGAGCAGCCCCCAGGGAGCACGAGCGACAAGGAGCGCGGTGAACAGGGCGGGCAAACAGGGCGTGGCGCAGCAGTTTGCGCAGGCAGGACACGCAGGGAGGGCGCAGTCCCCCTCCCAGCTCTGAACGCTCTCGAGGGTAACTCTGCTAGTGGTCATCGCCTTCCCGGGAGAGGACCTAGCGGTGGTTTCCACTCGCCCGAAAGCCGTCGCCAGAAGGAATGCGGCGAGCCAGACGGAGCCCC
>WAAD01008777.1:0-56731 GCA_013389945.1 Fregata magnificens
CTGCTTCTTACTTGATATGTGAGCTGTGCCTAAAGACTGGTAGATAAGCTAAAACTTTGACTTCATCCTGATACTTACAAAAGAAGTCTTAGTCTGAAGACATTGAAAAACTTGCATAGTATTTGAATTTTTTCAAATTTACCTATACTCCCAGCTCTGGTTCTACAGTAGTTTTCCATTTATGAGCAGTCATATATGCAATCTTATTTTTATTCATTTTTTATACATTTATATGCATCTTTGTCTTATAGGTTTACAATGCTGGACCAAGCACTCTCCCTGGAGCTTTTCTTGACATTTCATTTCCAAACCGCCTCTCTGCCACTGGAGCTGAAATATTTCACGTTCAGCAGATGATGGTGAGTATGTTATGATGTGTTCTGAGCCCAGAGAGGCACTAAGAGCTATCACTGACTGAAACAAAAAAAAAAAGTTCAGCGGAACTAGATGAATCAGTTGCTTTTTTAGACAATAAAAGGTTCTTTGTGTCTGTGGCCAGATCATCATAACCAGCTGAGCCCCTCCAGCTGTTAACTGCTGTCCCTCACCTAGGGCAAGCAGCCGGTTGTGTGTTCCTGGTTTCCTACAATGCAGTGTAAAACTAGGTCAGTCTAATCCTGAAGGAAATGTGGAGAACACTTCCCTGAGTCACACCTCCAAAGAGGACTGCGTCTTAATCAGAGTCCTCCCTGATTAAATGGTGTATGTAATATCAGCAGGATGTGTTACCAAGCTGACTCACATTCCCTGTTTTTTTCTGTGGTTATCTGCAAAAATACTAGCTAGGTCTGAATACATTATCAATATCTATTTTTTCTATAGTCCATGTTATAATTTGCTCTTTTTGAGTGTTCTTTCAACAAATGTAAGTAACAGAGAAATTTATTCTTTCCACACAATGTTTTTCAGAAGATGATTTTTTGTCAACTACAAAGAAAATCAAAATAAATTGTGGCAAAGGAGGCACGCTCTTAGATTTTATTTCTAATATTTATTTATTATTTTCAAAGCTTTTGTTAAGCCACTAAAATACCATCATTTATACTGTGGTGGCCAAGAGAGGGAAACCTCACTACTGAGGTACATTTATTGCTGAAATTGAGAGTAATCTGTCTTTGTGAGATGGAACCAGCTCTTTGGGCTACTTGAAAAGAAGTTTTATACTTTCTTTGTTTCTTTGTTGTTAGCTACTTTTCCAGCCTTTTGGCTGACAAGTATTACCATCCCTCATATGCAGGTAACTGTGTCACTGAATCTGTGTAAATGTAGTATATATAAATATATATATCTATACAGTAAATATAGATCCAATAAGACCTTTCTGAGCAGGTTTCCAAGATTTGTGCTGTTGAAAGGTATGAGATAAATATATGACAGATGGGCACTGAAGACAGAATCACTGAGAAACAGATTTGGGATATTGTATGAGGCACCAGTATTGTATAGACTGAGTCAATTCTCCAATTAGACTGAATTAATTCTCCAGCTTATGTCTCATTTTCCATGGCATTGCATTTTAATATTTTATTTAGTCCAGCCTTATATATGGAAGATCACCTTCCCTTCGACACATTGCCTGTCAAAGTATCGTGACCCGTTTCCTTGTCCCTTCCCTGGCCTCTGTGTGCTGTGGGAGAGGGTGTGTATAGACACTATGTGTGTTTGGAGCAGCAGCAGAGAGGTGGGAGCCTCCTTAAAAGATTTTGTCTGCCCAAATGCTGGTGTCTTCTCTGAAGTCAGTCATCCTGTATATTCCTATATAGCCAAGAGAGAGGAATAGAAAACTCAGCCCACCGAACATAGGGTGTGATGAATTCCTTCTAGGCATTGCTTGTTTCTCTGTGTTGGCTCTTCCAGAAGTCTGGGCAAATTGTCTTAGACAAGACACTTGTTTTGAATGCTTGAATTAGCTGAGATGTACGCTATCCACCAAGTGGACAAGGGCTTATCTCCAGGCATGGTTTGTCATCATTTCTACACAAGACCCTAAGTTACACTTACAAGGATGGGATGGACTATATGGTTTTGAATAGCTGTTAGAAAAACAAGGCAAAAACCTTAAATCTTGTGCTTAACTTGTTTTTCATTGCTGTTGTACCTCTGATGGCTTACTTAAAGGAGGTCCAGCTGGGTGGTGTGGCCTTCGGCACTGTGCTAATAAATACTTGTAGGATTTGCATCCCTTTTCCTCAACAACAGGTTGCATTTCCACCAGCATTATTTGACATCTTTGTTTCTGCTTTGCAGTTTGTCTTTGTAGATATTTCAAACTGCTGTTGTGAGACCTATTCGCGTTGCAGGCTGAAGAGTAGTAGTAGGCAAGTATGGTTTTATGAGAGATGTCTGCATGATACACTGGCGTACCCTGGATCATTTCAACCACTGTTTTTGGGTATATGGTCAGCAGGAGTCTGACGCATGACTTTTTGAGCATCTCTGACATATTAATAAATGTTATCCAAGCAAATCCTGTCTGGGATAGTGGTTATCCCTGCTTTACAGATAAATAATTGAAACACCAAATGGTTTGCCTGAGGTCACACAGGAAATTTGTGTCAGAGCCAGGCACTGAACCCATGTCTCCCAAGTCTTACTATTGGAACAGGAAAAGCATCCTACTCTCTTTCCTCCTGCCTCTCTCCCACTGAGTTTTTATTGATTGAAAAGGGAACTAAAATCATGGAGCTTTTCATCTTTTCATAGACTAAATACACTTAAACAAACAAACAAACAAAATCCTAAAAGCAGCAGATTGGCATGAACTTTGGAAAATGGGTTAGAACAGCTGTTTTTCAAGAGCATTTTTGTAAGCATAGTCATTAAAGATTTCAAGCTTTTGCTTATTTTGAACTTCCCAGAATTTAGACCGCAGTAAAGGTGATAGTGTCCTTTCAGACAGTACAAGTGTTTCTGTAACTATACCTTTATACCTATAATCCAGCTGTTCTAGGTGTCAGCATTGCCAGAGCTTTCAGAATAGCTGTTGTTAATACAGAGGATTAGGAATTGTCATTTATCTGTAACTGAAAGTGTTGATACAGCATTTGGGATTTGATGACATCATGGTTTTGTTTTTTTAAAGCTAATAATTCTTTTGCCATTTCTCTGATGTACAGTACAGCAGTGAAATTTATGGGTGAAAATGCATAGTAAGAGCACTAGAGTTTGTGTCTCAAATACACATATACCACACAAGATAGTGCCAGGAGCTAATTCCTTCATATTGTATTGACTGATCTAGTCTTTCAGGCACAAAAAATAATAAAAGGAAGAGAGTCACATATGGCCCACTGGAACGGTTTGTATCTCTGGGAGGTGTTAATAAGAATTATGATTGTGCTGCTCTTAGAGGAAATGACAGCCCTCATGCTTCCTCTGTTCCTGTTGCTCTAAGCTTTTGGCTTTATTGCAGAAACTGCTTTAAGATTTTCTTCCAGAGAAATTCAGGTCACAGAGCTGTTTCGACATTTGGAGTTCTGCCTTAGAGATGTTCAGAAACTCTTCAAGGGGTCTTGGGAGTTTCTGCAGCACTTCCCCATCAAAACCTCTAATATATAAAGGAAACAAGTCAACAGTAAAAGCCAGAAGTAAAAGAAAATGGATAATTGAAAGAAAACTAGAAAAAAAGCCAAGTGAACTTCCTCCCTATCAGAAATTTTAAACCAAAAGGAAAAGCTAGAAATTTTACAAGTCATTTTAACTAGGGAATTTCATCATTGACATTGATTTTACATAGTAGATACCCAAATTCTGCAGTGGTAAATGATATTTTGGAACCAGATAAGACAAATTAGTACTTGTTTGTTTTTATGTATTTTTGTATTTGCTTTCTTGCAGAGGTTTCAAGCCAGGTTAAAAACGTAATAAATTAAATACCTCAGCTTGTTGGCAAAAGCATTGTGATAGGAACAGTATAGGTGATGGCACAGAAGAGCTTCACCCAAACAGAGTACAGTAGAGTTAGTGTTAATAGAAATGTATATTCTGCACTCTTCAAGCCATTGATTATCTATTCTTCCACAAAGGAAAACAGTGCTCATTATACTTGTGTGTGTTTTGGTTTTGAACTGAAAGATTAGTAATTTCCTTTGGGTATCCAGCTAATTTGGAGGGCAAGGGAAGCGCTACTTGACTTGCCAGCCAAGGAGCTGCTTTCCGGGGCATCCAAAAAGATTTTCACAATGGGGAGTTCCTACCAAATTAACCAGGGTATTTCCTGAAGCTGCTGATAAATTAGCAATGTGTCCAGGATTACTCTGATGCTGGTTTTATGGAACTGGATCAGATTGTTGCCTTCCTATTTATTTTATTCCAGCAAAGGTAAACACAATTATGAGGAATGAGGGACTAACAGTTGGAAACTGAGTTTGTCTGTTTGAACTGGAAGTCAACTGCAGTGCAAGCAGATGACTCTCACCCTTCCTCTGGAGGGACCAAGCTCTGCAGGGCTGCCAAGTTGTTGGACAGTCGGACAATTGTCACCAGAATCAAAGATGCACAGTGTTAACCCAGAGCAAGTGCAGTGTGCGCTTGTGGGTTTTTGGAAGGAGCTATTGCTGCTTCTATTGCATGTGTCGTGCAGGCCAGCAAGCATTGATTTTTTTTTTTTTTTAAGAGCCTGCTTAGGTGAATCAATACTGAGGTTATAAATAACTGTGTTGTTATCATTGCTGAGATAACAATCTTGTTGGAAAGTGAGATGCACATCTTGCAAGACAGTCTCTTCAAAGAGTTTGCAGTCTAGGCAATGAAATAAAGGGGAATTCAGAGGAAGGAGGGAGAAGGAAAGAAATACTGTCCTCAATTTTCTGATGAGAAGCTCCCTCCCTGCGTGTAACTTTTGGTATCTAAGTCTAGTAATTACTGTTTTAGTAATTGCTAGTAATAGAATATTTTTAAATTACTATGTTCTCTTACTCTAGTAATTAATGGAGAGAGAGGGGCATAGAAACAACTCTGGAGAAGCACTTGCTGGTCTCCACTGACAATACAAAAGCCATCTAGTCTCCCTGAGTTTCCCTAGGAGTCTAAGCTTAGACTTTGAGAATTATCTCCAGAGAGCAAAAAATGGGTTAAAACTCAGTCTTGTGAATCCTGCTCCCATTAACCTTGAGTGTGCCAGTCAGCTCAAGCCCCTAGCTCCCGGTCCAGCATTCCCATCGCTTTTTGGTTAGGGAGCAAAATAAAAAGTCCTTCTGTTGGAAGGACAAACAGAAGTCCTCCAGTTGTCCTATTATGCTTGGCATATTCACTTCACACTTCTTTCTTCTGTCTGAGGGGTTGAGACCTGGATTGTGCCTTTATGAAAGCTGGATATCAGTAAGATTTAAAAAAATAAAGAAAAGCTGAACTGGAAATGAATTAACAGCATGGAGGAGTTGAAGAGAATTCCTTTTCCAAGTTGCCTTTTAAGTTAGTGGCTGCCTGAGCATGGGACTGTAGAAAAGCTTGTCATGTTCAATAAGGAAAACCGTTGAAATAAACATTATTCCCTTCCTGTGAACGTTGAAAGAGAAAAAGTAAAATGGAGTCAGTCCTAGAGGCACAAGTCTTTCCTGGCTGATGACAGGTTACATTTTTAAGGCCAGTTTTGTGTAGCACTCATGTCATTTTTCTTCCTGGCATTTGCACAGTAATGTATGTAAGGAACACGAAGACGTTAAGGGGAAGAGTTAAAGCTTGCTGTCTTGTTCCATGAAAGATCCCAGGCTGCTTGAGATTTTTCTTCACTTGTATAATGAAAGAGAAATCTTTGCAATTTGAAAACCTTAAATGCAATTTCTGCTTATTATCTGTAGGTTGCTATCCTCCAGCATAAGAATAAGATGCTTTGGCAAATGCACTGCTGATGTTTAAAACCATAAGCAAAGGAAGACTGTCAAAGCTCTCTAAAGTGCTGGTAGTGCATGAGTGCTCCTTTACGCATATGTTGAGATTGTCAGGCTCACTATTGCAGGCTCCACATACAGAGGCAAACCTGTATATCGTTATTGTTATGTAGAAAACCGCTAGTTTGTTGGCAGCCAGTTTAAAATTGTTTAGTTTCTGTCTTTTGAAGTTTCAGGTCTTGGCTCTGAAAACATATATACACAGTCTCAGCATATGAAAATATAAATGTTTGCTGATAGTACTTGATGTAGGAAAATTTTTTTCCAGCAGCAGTTTATGCTGCTGCTGGTTGCCACTGTTGATACAAGGTTTGTACAGGAACATTTTGGACTTACAGCAAGATTTATTTTAGCCCTTTGTATTAGTCATCCCCCCTGTAGTCTCTTCATTTCAGTGATTGCTATACACACGTTCACATACGCATATTTTGGCAACATGTTTAAAGGAATAGCTAGGTTGCGGGAGGAAATTATTCATTCCAGGGAGTGTATTGTACAGAAACTTGCTGACCTTCCTGCCTCCTTCGCTTTAATTACTTCTTTAAATGACTGTTCCAAAACATTTTGCTTAGGCAGTTGGAGGTGTTCCCTCCACCCCCGGTCTAGAGCATCTCTGTGATAGCGATGGAATCTGGCTTTGCCTGGGAGCCCTGTCACTTGCAGAAGAAACTGCTGCATCTACCCTGTCCCACGATGGCTGTGAGGGGAGGCAGGAGCATACGCCGTGGTCCAGCATGGCACAGTCGTCTCTAGGCATGGGAAACAGGACCCCAAAGCAGCTCAGAAAGCTCTCATAAACGTCTTCGTAATGTCAGCATGATAAATTGAAGCTCTTTCAGTGAAGAGGAACTTAGCTCTCATTTAAGATTTCATTGTTATACAGGAAAGGGTGCCTGGCCATAAAATTAAGTTCTTTCCTGAGTTAGGACCTTAAAATAAATCCAAAGTGGGAAAAAAAATCATGACATTTTTGCCTTACAGGAACCATCTGAATCACTATACAAAAGCAGTGCCTTGGTTAGAGTTCACTGCATTTACAGTGCTTGAAAATTATCTTTTCATGCATTGCTGGATATTGCCTTCAGGATACAGCAAGACTACTTAACAGGGCAGAAAGTTTTCTGTGACTTCCTAGTTTGGATTTTTAGGTGAAACCAGATTTGCACAAGTTTTGTGACATTTTCTATTTGTTTTGTCCAAATCTTCTAGCAGTGAGAGTGCTGTAGTATTTGCCTAAGCAGTGAATTTTTTTTTGCAAATGCTAGATAAAGAGAATGTTCATGGAAAGCACATTTTGAATATACAAAGATAAGTCTGTCTTTCAAGAAAGACTGGTACTATAAAGATCAGGACCATCGAAACATGGACAAAAATGTACTGTGATGTACACATTAAATCAGACCATGGCAACACTCGATGTGTTCACTGGTGGCCTGCTCATGATTAGCTGTTAAATGAAAGAAGTGAAATTTGTCAAATTACATAGTTATTGAAATTTTCCAACACACTCTCCCCCCAAAACTCATGACCTCTCTCCCCCCAAAATTCATGACCTGTCAACATAATGTGGCAGCCTGAGTAATATTTTGTGTCAGCTGAAAGTGTAACTATGTGAACTGCCCATAGTTCCTATTTTCTTGGCTGAATATGTGAAATTCCAATTTCGAAAAAGATGGCTGATTTGCCTTTTTATATAAAGTGAATTTCAGATAAAGAAAGAAGTCTTATGAAGTGAATTGGGTATACACGTTAGCTCTTATCAGATTCGTGAAGGAAGAAGAAGGTTTGGTAGATACCACAGTAATCAGGAGTTTTGCTGAGGTATGAAAAAAAATATACAGTAGACCTTTTGTAAGCTTCCCAGGCAGAGAATTCCCTGATGAAGGAACTACTGAGTAAGAAAAGAAGAGAGTCTACAAAATTTTATTTTGATTTACTTTTTTATTTTATTTTAATTTTTTATTTTATCTTTACTTTTTTTTTTCTTTTTGAAGGATCATAAGAATTACATCCTTTCATCATTTTCCCATTGGTGAAGCTGTTCCTGCCAAAAAACAATGAAGAAGGAAATTCAGGAAAGAGCTGACTGATTAATTCTTTTAACATAGATGCCTCTTTTAAATGCTGATTCATAAACTAGCTCTTTTCTTTTATAAATAACATACAAGATTTGTGGTTTAAATGTAAATTTAAAAACTAAGAGGGGAAGAGTTAAAAACAATGGTATCCGTGTATATAAACTCTATCTCCCATTTGATGGAAGAAGGGTTTACCTCTGTGTTCATGTATCAGAGTGGAAATAAGCGTCTTTTGTTGGATTTCTCTCCTGACTTTGAAAATACGTCATTCCAGTCTTGTGCAAGGTACTGGATAGTATCAAAAGTATCAATAAACCATTCCTTGGGGGAATAAGAACTCGGAGGTTGTCCTAGAAACAAAGGACATCTTCTGCCTAACTTAAAATACCCCACCACCACCCCACCCCCCAGGAGGGTTTTTTTAATGAGGGTGACTCATTTAATCTTCAAGTGTATACAATAGATCAGCAAAATCATCCTCTTGGACGTCATACCTTCTCTCCACTGTCTCTAAAGAGAGCTTAGATCTTAGAGCTGATCTTAGATATGTTTCCGACACATTCAAATATCTGCTTTAGTGAACCCCACCCAAGTTTTTTGAGCCCTACAGGGAATGTATTTACCTGCACAGTCTTCAAAACTTTTCATCCTAACATCAACACAGCCCATGAGGAAAGTCCAACAGTTAGGTAAAGAAAAACCATGGGCATATTTGTGTTTTATGCACCATAGGAAAGGCTATAGAAGCGGATGTACTGGAGACAGGTAGAACCTAGCTGAAGGAGCACTGAACTCCAAGTGATCTCAGGGGCTTTTTAAATAGAGACATACTTTGAGATCTATTTGCTGCCTTTTGTGTTAAGCAATGTTAAGCAATGAGAAGAAATGTACCTGCCAGTGACTCTCTCCTGGATTTCAGCTGTTAAAGGCTGATATATAAGGAGCACATGAATGTTAGAGGTAATCTGGTTTCCACGTAAGGTGGTGTTCATTCATTCTTAGGCCTGAACCTTCTGTGGACCTCACAGTTAAATCATACAAATGGTCGGTCCTTCTTCTCACTGTGTACATGTGGCGGTGCCCTCTGTTTAGGTAAGAAGCTTGTAAGTCAGGAACTTTAAATCAGAAGATCTTTGCTTTTCTTACTAAGCTGGGTAGGCAGCACTAGTTCTTGAGAGTAATATTTCTGGGAATTGCTGCTAAGTGCGTGCAAAGTGGTTGCAGGGCCAAGACCAGGCAAATGTTGCAGGATTATGCTGATCAAACCCGGTTAACAGGTTATTTAATTAAGCTGCAGGGTTAAGTGCATCAGAAAAACATCTACAGGCGTTGCAATCAGGTTAGCACAGATTTATGCCAAAAGTGCATCTGGTGTTTTCCTTCTGGCTGGAGGAGCAGGAGCCAAGCTGTGGTGGAATACTCCTCTATCCTGATTTAAAGCTTTAGCATCTTCACTTTGCTTGTTTAAATCTTGTCTCTCATGGCCATGTAAGTTTACCTATTGGATCTGTGGAGTACTGGTTTTGCTTAACAGCATTGCTATTTTTAGTTGAAATCTTTCCAGGGTTGTGTAAAATGGGTTAATTTTAAAACCTCTTTTCTGTTGTTTCAGTGGCTCTTAAATTTATTGCCAGAATCAACAAAACTGCTCTGATTCAAACATGTTTCATTATCTGTGAATATTAAACATTTTTGGCATATGGAGCAAGTACTCAGATAACATATTTACAGAACTTATTTGTCTACTGTTGAAAGTCTGACCTTGTCTGGAATTTCTTGTGAGTACTCTTTTTTTCTCAGTGTGTGTGACGTGTTAGATTAACCATGCCTATCAATTAATCTCTGTTCACCTACTATAGGGTGAATCAGTGTCTTTGAATCAGAACACAGGTATACGTTTTTTTCCCTAATATTAGGGTGAGTGTGCTATGGTTAGCAACAAAGATAAACAAAAATGGATCTGTTATTTATTATCCAATTTGCAAACTTGAACCATTGATTAGACATGCGTACATAAATAAAACAGTAAAAAAACTAATAAGAAAGGAGAAATATGTAAAAACTATCTGGCAGCAATTTCAAGAAGTCTACGGCCATGTCCTTTGGAGCCAGCATACCCCAGGGCTGATGAGAAAGGCATTCATTTTGGAGTTGAACAATGTTAACAATTTTGTGAAACAACTGACCTGTATTCAGACCTTGAGCGTGTTTTCCTGCAGCTAAAATTGCTGTTCCAAGTATCTTGTGTCTCATGACGTTTTCCCTGAACTTGCCCCCGCGCTTTTTCTGTGTGCGGACCTGGGTTTGGTTCCGCCACACGCACTCATGGCTGGATTCCACCTTCACGCTTGCTTTGTGTCAACTTAATACTGCTGGCTTCCAGGATCTCGCTAATAACTGGTGAAGATTTAGCTCAAGAGGGGACTCAGGCTTACTGGAAGAGCCTGGAAACTTCGAGTTTTAATACCATAAGGAATTCCTTTGCATTAGCGGGAGTCTAGTGTTGTCTATAATGAATGAGGTGAAGACACACATTTGCTTGCCATTTATCTTGTAAAATGCCAATCATTAAATATGGGATTAGCACTTGGCTTCTTATATGCAGCAATGCAGCAGGGAGGTTGTACTTAATGCTTCGTTGGAAGCAACAGCTAGTTTCCTCATGTTTTTCAGTCTCATTCTTCTGAAAGACTCCTATCACATGCACATACTTAACCCCATGCCAACTGCCAATTTCCACTTCCCTGTGCTTGGTCCTCAGCTGACCTTTCCAGCCCACTGTTTGGAAATTGTATTTCATTTCCCTCTCCCAGGTTGACACCTTGTGCAAGATACGAGACTGTGGAAAAAATGGAGGGTCTCGCCTTTGATGCAAGTTAAATGCGTTGAGGTTAAGTCTAGAAGGGGCCACTGGCTTTCAGTCCACCTTGTGAAGTTTATGTTACAAGCAGTATGGCCTGAATGCTTAAAATGTTTGCTAACAAACCCCCACCGTTTCTTAAAGGCCCCAAAGGCTTGCTAGAAATTGCCA
Source organism: Fregata magnificens (assembly GCA_013389945.1). NCBI lineage: Eukaryota > Metazoa > Chordata > Aves > Suliformes > Fregatidae > Fregata > Fregata magnificens. The sequence continues at coordinate 10,998 of WAAD01008777.1, forward strand.
TCTTCTGAGAGTAGCTACAGATGAGCAGAAATGATGTTACAAGTACCCTGACCCTGAAGGTGGGGGACAGGGCTGGTAGTAGAAGGGGAATGTGCTGAGGCGGCAGGTGTATTTTTTCTCCTAGAAACTCTAAACCCCCTAAACCCATGGCTGACCTGGATTAGAAATGCGAGAAGCATTTCATTGGCAGCCCTGGGTTATCCTCTATGTTCCCAGCAGAACGCGTGGTGATTGTCCACCTTGCGCTGGTACCACCTTGTGAGTGCCAAGCCCAGCCCAAGTACTCTCATAAATCCCTACACATGCAGGCAAAGTCAGAGAGGATGATCCCTGTGTACGTAATAAATCCAACATGCTATTCCCATACAGCTCTGTTAAATATCCTGTAGTTTTTTAGGATGTAAAGTGTGTGGAGTGTACATGATATGTTTTACATACAAGTGTTTCACTCTGAAATGTCCTCCTGCCACTTTTCTTAAGGGTGGTGTAATCTGATATGGTTAAAAATCATTGCTACTTTATGGGTTTGCCCCTGCTCCGTAAAGACTTTTCAAATATTCAGAGTCCACTAAAGTCGTCCTGTGGGAATTTCTTGTTGCAGATACAGCATTTTTAAAGCATGAAGTAATGCACATGCTTTCTCCAGTGGTTATGTCTTGTCTCTGAGAAGCTTAGTGGTTTGTGCTGACGACAAAAAGTTGGCAGAGTAACCCATTGTATAGGCTGTCCTATTTAAACGTTGTGTCTCAAGCATGTTTATGAGCTCTTTAAGGGGACAACAACTTCCAGTAAATTAACAAAGCTAGAGACTAACTTGGCTTTGAACGTGTGGCCATTAATGGGTAGGGTAGGCAGCATAAGGGATATTCTGCTTTTCTGCATGATGATAGATTAGTAATACTATTAGCCTTTGCAGAGTTACGGTGACCTTTAGAGGTCTGTTATGCAAGGTGCCTTTTACAGTCTGTGTAGTACAAATGTTCTGGCTTATATCTCTTTGTGTTTATGCACGTTGCATGTATATGCATATGTTGAATACAATAGGAGAACATACATATATATGTTCATGAGTAGTGATTTTCAGTCCCTTAGAGTTTGGATGTCCAGCTAAAACTCTCTAAAAGATGGTGATTTTTAAGGGACCCGTCCACCTTCTGGAAGCAGGCCTGTTAGGTGTCTAAGTGAGGCACCCAGCAGTAACGTCTCACTATTGAAAATTGTAGATGGCTATTCTGGCATCCAGCGATGTTCAAGAATGTAGGCAAGATCTGAATGCAGCCTGTGCTGGCTTTAATCACTCTGATATTCCACGGTGGGAATATCAGAGTGATTTTTTTTTTCCTTACCTTTCTTTACCTTGGGGTTGAGCGGTTTGGCAAAAGTGCCTTTGAACTTGAGATAAAAACTAGAAAAGAAAGAATACACGATGCATTGATGTTAGGTGTTTTGCAGTCTCTGACAAGATGTTCCTAGAGAATGGGAACATCCCTACACGTGGACAGCCTGGTAGAAAGAAACCAGTGTCAGTAAAAACTTGTGTGGGAAAATTTTACTTTTGTTCTTGATGTTGGTTTGCCACACATGAAAGTTGAAGACATCATTCAAGATGATCAAAACATGCTTCATTCTAATTAGAACAATGACAAATCATAATAAATATATCAAGTTATAAATTCTTTGTAGAAGAGTCTTTCAAAAGTGTTTGGGTTTCCATCAGAAAACCACCCCTTACAAATTTATCAGTTTAGAATTGAAAATCTGAAAATGTAATTTCTTTGCAGAAACATGATTTTTTTTTTTTTTAATTGAAAAGGTTTTCCAGGGGATGAAGGCTAGGCTCAGTAGTTGGTAATATTTAGTTCTGTGTTACAAAAATCTTGCACTGTTACCCTGAAAAAACTCATTATATATANCCAGATTAAAAAAATATATATCACTTCTAGTTATGGAAGAATTTTTTATGGTCAAGACTGATTGTAGCTTTTTTGTTCCAGAAGGGTTTGCTTATGTGGGAATGTAACCATTCTAGTACATAACAAACAATATGAATTCCAGGAGTCCTGCTTATAGGAGTTAATGTAATATCCACACTCATGGGCGAAAAAAATTGAAAACTTGTTCTTAGCAAGGATGCATAATGTGTATTTTGCACACCTTTGGAGTCACCACCCTTTGCAGAAGTTCTGCTGGGCTGAAGACCAAAGTGTGCCTTAGAGTGCTTCTTTACTAGCATCTTAGTTGAGTCCAGAAGTGAGCTTTTAAAGCAAAATCCCCAGGTCTCCCCACACAGGGAGCTGTGGTTTGCATTGCAGAGTGCACAAACCGGATTCCTTCTGGGGCAAAAGAAACACAAAGGAGCACTCGAAGAGTGCACTTAACACTCATTTGTGGCAGCAGCACATTCAGACCACAGGACCAGACTTAGTGCAAATTAGAAAAGTATGTAATATGGACATCAGGTGCTGAGGATGCCATGCAGTTAGCCTGGTTCACCTTCTTGTTTGGCCTACATTATGTGCTAATGTAGACTTTGTCTACATCTGTCTGGGTACAAATTTTAGATGCACTTCCAGTACAGGTGACTTAACTGTATTGCCAGTGCACCAGACCACAAATGATTTTATGCAGGACTTAAAACGGCTAAGTACCTTCTGGGGAAAAAAATGAAACAACCTTTAGCAGAGACAGTTCTGACACAGCTCCGTGGAAGTCCTTCCTCCGGAGACTGCAGGGCTGCTCCTGCTCGGTACCTCACTTGGGACAGGGTTTTTATTTCCCAAGCTGCAGTCTTAATGTAGGATTTAAGAGAGCCTTCCTTCTGTCCCTGTTCCCCCTGCCCCAGTTTTGTTGTTGTTTGTTTGTGTTATGAGTTGGACGTTGATTTTTATTCTGTGGCTTCTGTATAGTCCTGGTACTGGCTGCAAAGGCAACGCACATCTCTCTCCACATCCTCTGCACTGCTCTGAAAACACTCTTCTGCTATTTCTGTGAGACGTTAGATCCCAGGTCCTGGGAGGATCACTTTGAGGGTAGTCCTCTTCTGTTTGTAGGCTACTGAGGCCACATGGAAATTTCTGAAAAGTTCTAGTATGTCACGTACCCTGAAACTCCAAGACTTTGTCAAAGAGCCTGGCTACCTACTCCATTTCAAAGACTTGCACAGTTCTTGCATCTACAAATCGTAAGCGTTTGCTCATGCAAAGCCGTTAAACTGTGCCAGAAATTTTCTTCTCTGTGTACCAGGTTATGAGGTTGGTCACAAGGAGAAAAACAGGTGGCTGGAGTAGCACTGTGTTTGAACAAGGAGAGGCTCACACACGAGGCCAAATCCTGATTTGTATTTCAGAGGTGTGGTTCAGTCTCAGCATACTGCAGGCAGGAGCTTTGTGCTAAGATTTTATTTAGCAGGTCAATTTCCTGGAGCTGAATTTTCATTGAAAACAAAGTTTAATCAAAAGTTACCACAGTTTTGTCTGACTGGTTGACTGAACCTTCCCTGTAAATGTAAAATGTACATGCATGTAATGTAAATGCATGTAAAAATTGAGGAAAATAAGAGATGATGTGAAATATAAGTGTCTGACAGTCACCCTGACAAAACAAACAAACAAACAAAAAATCAAAATGAAACAAAAAAACCCCAACTGTGGCCAGTCCTTTGAAAAGGCTGGATTTCTGTCTGTCTCAGCATGATCCACCCATTTCAAAGTTGTTTGTTACTTTTTTCCTAGTTCTGTGGCTCTGCTGTTTCTAAGGGTGCTAAAAGAAACTGAGTGCTTCTCAGCTGCCTTGCATCTTTTCCTGCCTACCGGCTGTCAGCATACGCTGATTGATCACAGATACACAGATGAATATGACCTAATTTCTGTCTGGTTGAATTCCCCCAAATTCTGCAGGCCAAGTAGTAGTGTCTGCCTTCTCCTTCTAGGAAGCAGCGTCTGCCTTTGGCTGCTAAAACAGGCTGTAGGTGACCTGCTGGTCTGTTCCAGAGCAGCACAGGTGACAGGAAGTGCTCGGTCCTTGCATGTGTCCCTCCTAACATGGGGAGAGACACTGAATTTAATAGCCGCCTTGTGTAGGATTGCTGCATAGTTGGCAGAGAGGAAAGGGTATTTCCAAATTCAGACTTAGTCCTCTGGAGGTGCCTTTCTCTGTTTCAGCTAAAGTGTTTTAAAAAGGGCGAGAGGTAGCCAAGCTTCAGTTTAAGAGAAGATAGTAATTTAGAGAAGAAAGGACCAGATTTATGTTGCTTCATGCCAGATAATTCTTTTTAGTCTTGTGAAATATTTCTGCTTTGGTTTGTTCTTACACTGTATTTGTACAGGATATAAAGCAGGACTATTTGGAGAGTACGCCAAAGCTGGGATAGTGCAGAAGCTCATACTGTCCTTTCTGTATCTCTTGCATGAATCTAATGACATCTGTCCAAGTGTCTGGTAATTCAAACTTTCAGGAAGAAAGAGCAAGTACTGAATAGATCTTGACTCTGTGTTGTTCTTGATTTAACATAAACCTTCTGGTTGATCTGGATCTAATTCTCATGTGAAAGTTCAAAGAAAATAAATGTCAGTGTGCTTTGTGAATCTCTTACCTACAATAAAAAATGAAAACTCATTCCAGGTGATCTGGACAAATGGAGAACATCGTAGTCTTAATTTTCAGTTCATCCCAAGGAAACTGTAAACTGTGGGTAGCTACCTGTGCCTGTATCTGTTGGAAATGTAAAGACAGGTTATGAATATGTACTTCAAAGAACGGATTATGAAGAGCTTGTGGGACAGTGAAGCAGAAAAGGTATATCTTACCAAGAGACATAGACATCACTTGTCTGGAAAATAGCATTTAAGATTTAGATAGACCTTTGGGTTTTGTCTCCTTTTTGGCAATACTTTGGCTAACTCAGCTGTAAACTGTTTAATGCAGAATTGGACTCAGAGGATGCAGTAATTTCATATCTGTAACAACTTTTTTTCTTCCTCTCTCAAGGATTTGTGATTTGAATAAGGTACAAGTTTTCATCCTCTCGGAGTAGAGGATGTGGGGAGGTCAACAGCAAGGTGTATAAGAATGTTGCTTGGTGGTTTATGGGGAAATCTCCCTCTCACTCTTACAGGTTTTAAGGATGGCGGCAGGAAGAATTTGCTGATACTTTGTTGTCATAGTTTGTATTAAATTCCAATAGATTTTCTTCAGTGAATATTCATAAGCAGCAAAAATTGACAAGGGTTTTCTAGTGCAAGGTTATCTTGACTGAAGATCATTTTATCAAAGCTTGGTACGTTTCACTTGCTTCAAGCGTCTGCTTTTCTGGACAAGTGAATAAGCTAATGATACAAAAAGTTTATTTTTGTACTATTTATGCTGAAGGTGAAAGAACAGATTTAGTGTCCAGGCTTGTGCATTTACACAAAGATTTCATTCATCTCATTAGTTCTGATACAAACTGTGAAACAACCAAGCTGGCCAAAGCACCAAATAATACAGTTGCAAAAAAGGTAATATAGGGTAACACAATTGACTTAAAATGCTGTGTGGTGATTTATATCTTTTGCTGAGATTTTTCTCCTCTGTCTCCCTCTCCAGACATGTAGAACACAGATACTTACATGTGAGCTAGGCTATGTTCGTATCCTATCCAATCAAGAGAGACAAGCATTTCCAGAGTATGGTGTTTCTGGCTCACTTTAGATATTTTCTTTAGAATTATTTGACTCCTGGAGTGCTTATTTCTCTCTTTTGATGTTAATGAGAGTCCAGACATCCAGCTCAGATGTAGGTGTATTTTTATGGACAGACTAATCCCACCTTCTTGTGTCATTTATTTTAATTCAGAACAATAATTGTGATTATCATTGTGCTTGCAGGTTGGTCAGGACAAAGGAAGCTGTTCTTTTCATAGAAACCCCAGCCCATGCATTGTTCCTCAAGAGAATGAAAATATTTTCCACACAATATTTGCTTTTTTCACAAAGTCTGGCAGAAAAGTATTGGTAAGAAAGTCCACCTATGACAAACTTGAACATACAGTGTATCTTACAAAAGATTTTGCATGGCTCAGCATGAAGACCTCAAGCAGATAGTTCATTATAAAGCAACTATTTGGTGCATATAGACTAATACTGATGATGTGCTCTGGGGATATTTAGTGATTTTAATTATCTGATTTTTAAATGGATATAGGAAGTTTCAGGAAGTGCAGTGGGGAGGGAGTTACCTGACATGGCAGTGCACACTCGGTGACCAGAGCCCTCGCTCCCATATTTTGTCAAAGGCACATGGGGCAGCAGGGCCCTGCACCGTGCTCGGTGCCTGACCTGCACAGAGGGCTGATGTGCAGCAGTGGCCCAGCCCCAGACGCTCACGTGTCTCAGCAGCTCTGCAGATGGCTGAATTTCACCTGCCTTGCTTTCATGCAGGTCTCTGTATCTAGCTGTCTTCAGGTCTTGAAAGTTGTTGCTATTTCAATGCAGGAGTGCTGTATTTTAGCAGTTTACTGTGTAACTTAGTCAGCTGGCATGTTTGCTGTCATACAATTTGTCACTGAATTTTTTCCTCCTTTGCCTAACAGCTTTTTCCATATCTCCTGTAGGACTGTGAAAGACCAGGCAGGTCCTGCTTAATTATACGCTGCAACTTAAGCTCACTAGCAAAAGCAGAGTCCTGTGATATAAGTATCTACACGCTGCTGAATACTGAGATACTGAAGAAGGTATGTGCTTCCTTTGAAGTTTGTCTTAAATACCAATTTAAATATGCTTATGTGCATCAATGGACTCAAGAGTTGCATTCCTTCTTCGTTTTACTAGTGTGTTATAAAAAAATCATGGTGTCAGAGAAAACAGATCTATTTATCAACAGCGTGTATGGAGGTGTTAATCCTAGTTCTTACCCATTACCCATTAAAGCAGAAATAAATTATGTTCAGAAATTTATACATTGAGAAACAAGTGAGGCCCCTAATTGTATGCATGGTATTAAGGCTAGAGACTTCTGAAAGTTGAATGGATTTCTGAAAGTTTTCATTCTGAAAAATGAAAAGTAGAGTAAGTGCATGTAAACTGTGACCAACTATCTATCATTCCCTCCATGTAAACAGAGACATGGCGGGTTTTTGTAGTTTTTTACTTCAAATGATTATTATTCAAAGAAGATACATCACGACCATATTAATGCTGAGCTTGACATTTGTGACAAGAAACAAATGGTTGCAAGTTAATTCCTGTCTTCTCTGAAGCCACCGAACGAAACAGCAAATCTTTTAAATTTCTAGTGATTTACTGCCTTTTGCCCTGTTTTCCTATACTTACAAAAATGCTGACTGTGTAATTGTGGCAAGATGCTGTAAGATTATGAGCGTATAAGATAATCAGAGGAGAAAGCTGATAACATGAGCCTACTAAAATAAACCTGTCCTTGATAGCTGCTAGATTAAAAGCATTGGAGAGAGCCCTTATTAGAAAGCAGTTCCTAAAGCAATTGATAGCTCTGAGCTTTTCCAGCTGAAACCAATCAGTCCACTAATGTTTGTTCATATTTGAAAACAGGAAATATAGGCAAGGCCAGAAGTTTCATATTCATAATAGTTCCATATTTGTTACATGCTTATAGAAATGCTGAAATACATAAGCAAGTAACTGAGCGCACACAAAATGTGCTTCTGGGAAATTCAGTCCTGGGAATAGCCAGGATTCATCCCACCTGCTTTCCAAGATGACCATTAGCAACACTCCTTTAAAAGACATACAGTGCTTACACATGTCTTTGGGTCAGTATCACCAGTTACATGGCATTTGCTACTTATCATCTACCCTCCCCAAGGTGAACAGCATACAAATGACTAACCTATGAGTTGAAATAGCAGCTTATTGGAACATGCCTGTTAAAATGCACTGTGTAAAATATAGGAGAAATATATATTAGTAAGGGGAGGTGTACATTGAACATTTAAGATTTTTGCAGTGCACAGATTCAAATAATTCAGAAGCTTTCACCTTAGGATATGCTTGAGTTTATCTCAGGTTTCATATATCTTATTTTCTGTTCACCTGAAAAACAAATAGGAACTTTTCCTTGATGGTTAATATTGAGCCTGCCTGTATTGATTGGCAATGTTCTGTCTTTTGCTTTTGCGGTAAATTTGGGAAACATTAACAGGCCAAATACAAATGATGTGTTTAAAGTCCAACATACCTGATTTTGTTTTAATCTGAGATAATGTGCTCAGTTTTGTCTGTCTGTTGTGAGCATAAGGTATATTTTTTCAAAGCAGGGTTTTAACCAGGATAGTACTTAACTCTCAACCCAACTGTTGTGGTTTAACCTGGCAGGCAGTTAAACAGCACACAGCCACTCACTCACTCCCCCCTGGTGGGATGGGGGAGAGAATCAGAAGGGTAAAAGTGAGAAAACTCATGCATTGACACAAAGACAGTTTAATAGGTAAAGCGAAAGCCCCGCGTGCAAGCGAAGCAAAACAAGGAATTCATTCACTACTTCCCATTGCCAGGCAGGTGTTCAGCCATTTCCAGGAAAGCTGGGCTCCATCACACATAACGGTTACTTGGGAAGACAAACGCCACCACTCCAAACATGTCCCCCCCTTCCGTCTTCTTCCCCCAGCTTTATATGCTGAGCATAATGGCACATGGTGTGGAATATCCCTCTGGTCAGTTGGGGTCAGCTGTCCCAGCTGTGCCCCCTCCCAGCTTCTTGTGCACCTGGCAGAGCATGGGAAGCTGAAAAAGTCCTCCACTACTTAGCAACAACTAAAACATCTCCGCATTATCAACACTGTTTTTAGTGCAAATCCAAAACGTAGCCCCATACTAGCTACTATGAAGAAAATTAACTCTATCCCAGCCAAAACCAGCACACCAACCTCCACTAAGCATTGTCTAGATGTGTTTATTACACTGGCAAATGTTTGATGTTCTTGTTTGGGAGTTTTTTGGTGCTTTTTTTTGCACCCTCAAATCCAATTCTTTCTCTTTTTACTTCTCAGGACAGTTCATCAGTCATCCAGTTTGTCACAAGGGCAAGGGTGCGGGTGGACCCTGACCTCAGAGTTGTGGAGGTGCCCAATGGGAGCCCAGAAGAAAAACCAGTAAGTAAATAACCTGAAGAGAAAGGTTTCCTGATCCCAGTGGGGTGGAGATCATTGAGAGCTCTATGCAAACTGGAATTTGTGGCTGGGCTTGAGCTGGGCTAGCCCATGAGAGTACGCAGACTTTGTCTGGCTAGACTAGCAGTGCTGTGAACAGTGCTTCTGTGGTTTTGCTCTCTGTGATAACCATGCCATCACAGTGAATGATGTTATGTGGAGCAGGAGGATCTGTGTTGTACTAGCCAAAATTGTAATACCCTTGCGGTATTTGTGCCAAAATTAGGTTTAGATTCCTGTTCTAGGGTTAATGTCTGCTTTAATCTAATTCAGATTTTCCTTGAAAACCTAGCAGAGACTTGAAACCCCAGCAAAGTCTTTTCAGATGTGCCAGTATGAAATATTTAGAAGTGTTAACGATATTTTGGGAGCTGTGAAAATGGGCAAGTGGGTCTAAACTTTCAGAGATTCATTTAACTGTTCCGATGTGCTGAGCTGGTGGAATTCATGTATGTCCTGATACTGCATTTTGTGTTGATCTGCATGAGGCTGGAATTAAAGTGCAAGGTGAATTCACTGTATGGTTTTGGCTATAAGTAAAACTGTACATGGCCATGTTTACAATCTACTGGAGAAGGAGGTGATGGCTTTGGTTTCCTACTACCAAGTTGCCTAATACTTAGGCATGAAAATTAAACGGGGCCACACCCAAATTCAGATTTTTTTTGCTTGGTGAAATTTTAAAGTTTCATTTCTTATTTCTCTCTCACGTGAGGGTCAGAGGTAATCTGGACTACTTTCAATTTCTCCTCTTGTTGTGTATTTTTGGAACATGATCTAGATCCCATCTCTCAGTTATCCTTTTATCCCCAATGATTGTCATCACCACCAGCCTATGCAACTATTCTCTCATGGGCTCCATTTTAGTGAGTATTATTGAGGTTTGAGTGTGAAAGCATTGAGTTCAACACACTTTTGGAAGGCACTGACGTCCCAAATAAAAGCACTCATCTCACAGATACTGGATTTAAAACCCTACAGATAAAGGAAGAATTCAACCTGCATCTACTTACTACCTTCAGTCTGAAAGTAGAGACACCACTACAGTGATCATCTTCTTCATCATCATGTCTGCAACCCTAGACTTAACTTGCTATTTTATTAGACCTGTCAGAAAAAGAAATTCTTTTATATAACAGGACACCATTTTTTCCCTTCTGTTTTATTTTCTTTGTCAGGTTTCTGGACCATTCTAAAGAGCATTAAAAATAGGTTTGGCAGCTGAAATGAAAAACATAGCTAGCCTTCCCTGGGAATGTGCCTTATAAGTGACTTGCAGCCCTGATTGTTAGTACATTGCTTGATCTCTCTTTAGTTCTGCAGCTTGCACAGAGCAAATATTGCAATTTTATGGCAAAATTTCATTAATGACTGAAGTAACACCTGACTCTGATACCCGTGCCCCAACTGAAATGGAAGAACTCAGGATCTCTCTGCTAAATTTTTTGATCTGTAAAGGGTTTTGGAATCTCTCAGAATGATAGGCATAACGTAATGTGTGGGATTCTATTATTTAATGTTCAGAATTTAGAAATGCTTTTATCTAGGAATGCAAGCTCTGCTGTATTTCGTTATTATCTAATGCTTGGAGAAAAAAAGAAAACAAACAGAAAAACACATTGTCCTTTTCCTGTTCCCAGAAAGCCTTTCATCAAGCCTTGAGTTGCAACAATTATAAAGTGCACTGTGTGTGCTGACAAGCTATATTAATCTTCAAACAAGAGCTTGCTCCTAGTTCCTGGGAAGCCCTAGTTGTAAAGGAGCATGCTTGACATGTTGTAGCCATGTAACATTGATTAGTAATTTCAAGTCTTTTCTAATGTGAGTGCCATTTGCTGTCTCCTTTATGCTATTTCCATATGTCTGTTGGCTTCACCATTGCTGTATGTTTAGCATAGGGTCATGTTCAGGGAAAAATTTAAGACATGTGGTTTGGCTCAAGGTATTCATTTTTCCCCCCTCTCTTTTCTTGTGGAATGCAGAAGGGAATAGTACTTGTTGCAAGCCACAGCTATTCAGCTGGAAGTAGAGACAGGAGAGATAAAATGTCTTTGTTCATATTCCTCTCTTCCTTGTTAAAGCCCATCCTGTATTCTTTTCATTGACCATGGACTGCTGTACCGTATCCGTTTGGATAGCAGCTCCTTCTGAATAGTTGTGCACGGTCTTCCTTTGAGTCTGTTTGTGAAAGTGTTCCCTAACAATGAAAAACATTTTCTTAGACGCTTTATCATGGTAAATTTGAAGAGGCCTTTTTGCTTTCTGCAGCTAAATGTAGACTTGTTAGCCCATTTAAATGGTTCTTTAGAACCAGGTGCCCTTACTTCACTGGGAACTTTTACAATATAATGTACAATATCAGTGCAAACTATCTGTAAAGAAGACAAAAGGAAAAGGAAGACTGCTATTTGTGACGCTAGTGTAAGAAGTACCAGTGGTGGCAGGACCACCCATATAAATATCAGCTTTGTCAGAAAGTCTAGTAGAGGATTTGTAAGGGAGATGCAAAAGCTTATGTAAATATCTGTAAGTTGGGAAGCAAGCTGTCTTTGAAATGAAACCATTTTTAAAAAAGGTGCATTTATGCAATTTTCAGAAATCATTTCTCTGGATTTGGATATGGTTTTATGTGATTTGGAATGATATATTTTCTGTCTCCAGTTACAGTAGGCAGTTTGAACTCTTATATTGGACAAATCACATGAAGAAGGTGAGCAGAGTTTGGATTTGGCTCTGTGATGACAGGCGTATTAACATGAGTATATATTGGCTGAAACCAATGGCGTGGTATTTTCAGGAGGCATCCTTTGTTTTCTTGAGCATATGGGTTTCCATGAAGGTTTGGCTCCCTTCTCTGCATGTGAGGCAAAACCAACAATAAGCTCCATGAGACTGTGGTGGTCAAACACCAGATCCAAGCACTCGCATTCTGTGCTCACTGCTCATGTGCAGGAGGAGGAGTGCTCTTATGGAGCAAAAGGACTTCCCTCTGTGAGTGCCAGTGTGGAGGGAAGAATAGGCTGGATTTCACTATGTCAAAACCAGACGAATGCCTCTCAGTCTCCCTGTCCTGAAAGTGAGGGAATGCAAAGCTGAATAGATGAAAGGGGAACCCCAGATAAAATGCATGCAGCTCCTGCAACAAAAAGTGCCCTGTAAAGCTGAAGGCTACCGTATAGCTGTCTGATGCCGTTAGATCAGCAACAGGTATGCTTCATCAAGCCTTTGAACCTTTCTTTCCTCCTGGGTAGAGTTCACTGTTCTCTCATTTTCAGCCCAATCACCCCAGGTGTAATTCAACACAGGCAAGTGGTTGCCCTACATGGAGTTTTTTGCTCAGGATTTAGGTATGTTTATGTTTTCGATGATAAACATATATTTTGGGGAAAACAACAACAAAAAAGAAAAACTTAAAAAAATGAAGTTTATGGTTGTGATGAAGGTTGTTTTTGAGAGGTCTTTATATGCATATTCACGTGTCTAAGCTTTAGCTGTCTGCCTGTGGTACAGAGGACTCCTGTTCTCCATGTCTGCATTGGAAGGAGCAGCCTGTGGTACTAGACAGTTCTCATGATGTTCCAGCCTTTTTTTAATGCACATGGGAATACCTCTTCTACTCAGCAACACACCACCCTTGCCTTTTAGAAACACTCAGCATTTTAAGGTGCCTGTTGTCTCCAGCTTGCCTTTGACATGGGCACAACATCCTAGCCTGGCTGGAGCCAGATGTGTGCTTCCTCCAGCAGCTTTGCAGCCCCCTTTCTAGTGGGTTATTTGCTGCCTTATTGTTTTCACCATGTTTTGTTTTTCATTTCCTTGCTTTACCTTTCCATCTGTTACTGTAACAATCCCTTTATGGATTTTCTTGTCTTCACGGTGCAGTCTGGCAGGTAGAAACACACACTTGGGTAAAGGAACAGAACAATACACGATAGCAATAAAATACAGTTAATTTCCCAGGGATAGAGACAAGCAGGTAGCAAGGATACCTCAGGTTTGTATTTTTCAAGAACTTCCAAGGTTTTTCTTAGTATATGTAAATAAATAAATATATTAAAAGAGATGCATATACATATATGTACAGAGTATAGGAGAATGGTGTCTTTACTGCAAGTCCCCCCAAGTATAATGGCTCTTGAATAGACAAGTCAGCCAGCACTGCAGTGTGGTTTGAAACACCAGAAATGTTCTGGGTGATAATACAGAAATAAAATAGCGTTTTTTGATAATCCCATGCCCCATGGTGCTGTGGTTCATGATACAAGTGCATAAAATTCATTTAGTGCACATAAGCAAAAAGAAATGAAAATTTTGCAATTATGTATTTCTAAACAGATTTTGCTGAAGTATGTTTCTTGTCTTTCTGAGTCTCAGTGCAGCAGCATGTGCCTATTCTGCAAAGGGCTTCAGGACAGTATGAACTTTAAGTATTTGCAAAATTCCTACTCAGTTAACTTCTTGCCCACACACTTTACTGAAATAGGGTGTTTTAAAAGCACTGAAAAAAAAATAAATTCTGATTCTTTTCAATTTGTTCACTAAGACTATCAGAATATAGCAAGTGTTTGGCACAGGTAGAAGATGAACTGGTAGATGCCCTTGTCCACGCAGGTTCAGCATTTCAGAAATCAGTGGTAGGGTGCAGATCTCTCTTATTTTGCAGAAGGGCAGTTACATTTTGTAAAACCTGATTGACATGTGAGCTACATATAGCTAAATGGCGAGCTACGCTGCCTCCCGGGCTTCCCCGCTTTCAGATCTCGCAAGTACAGCATGAAATGCAAAAGATAAATGTGAAACTAAAACTCCTCACACATCATCAAGACAACTGTGTTTTTCATGGCCTTTCCCTGGTGGCATTTCGTCAGAGTCTGAAAGCAAGCCTGTAATCCACTCCATATTTTATGACCGTTGCATGTGCTTTCTCAGAACCAGACAGCTGCCGCCCACCATCACCCACTCTGGGATGCTTTCCCACCCCACCCTTATCTTCTGCATCAGTCGCTCTTATCGCTCCTGTCTTCTCTGTCCGTCAGGGCTGTGGGAAGTGCGCTGGGCTGGGGACTGCCTTGTGCACTGCAATGTGTTGGCTGCCCTACAGGGGCTGTGCTGCTGGGGTGGACAGGACAAGGAGTTCAAGGTTCACTCAAGATTGGCTTTCAGGGACTGCATGATGGCCAGCGGGTCAAGTGGCAGGTGACGGATGGCTCACTTCCCTTTAGTAATGTCACCCTCTGCCTCCAGCCTCCCCCCCCGCGGGATGACTTGCTTCCCTGGCCTCTCACCACTTACTGTACTGGCTTCTTGCTGACACTCCCAACGTGTGATGTACACTGACTGTCTGCTCAGTCTGGTTTGATTGAGGTTTGGCTTGGGTTTTTCGTTGGTGGTTGCTTCTTCACCAAAACTCATTCCAGTGGCTGCGTATTAACGCAAGCAGATTCTGAGGGCTTGAGAGGGATAAGGACACTAACATGTGCAACATCCCTGCTCCTCTCCAAACCACAAAGCCACGAACAGGGGTTTTTTTATGCTTGTATGTTCATTCCAGACTGCTAGAAAAAAATGGATAGATAAGAAGCTGTTGTTGCTCTCTACCCTTGTAGCTCGAGCTGTGACTGCAATGGCTACAGCCAAGCTGTTCTAGCCAGTGTGCTTCAAACCTGAAATGTGGGGCTCTTGCTGTAGAGATGATGTATGATTTGATCTCTGCAGCTATTCCTGGCTCTGTCTTTTGGCAGCATGAAGGACATACAGGTCTATTGTGCTGGAGGTTGTGTTATGTTAACATTTACTCTCTGAGTAGTGGAGAGAAGGCACCACCTCATTTTGCACCCAGGGATTGCTTGAAAGGTCTCTTCAGTAAAGTTGGCAATACTTAAAATGTTAGGTTTTTTTCTTTTAGAGTCAGAATGGAAAATAACATTAGTGCCTTATCATCTAAAAAATAGTCATCTGACTTGTGTCCGCAAGATGGATGCTAACTGTAGCCTCCATGAGAAATGGACTGCCACATCAGATCGTCTTTCCAAGCTGGCTCAGAAATGCGAGGAAGGCACGAGATTTGTGTTTGATCTCTCTGTCTGGTATTTCCCTTACACTCGTCTTGCCTATGAGGGAAACTCTGCTGCTCAGGAAACTTCCTCTGTTCAGCAAGATGTCTTAAAAAGTCTGACAAAGGCTTTGTGCTAATGTCTGAAATGCTAAAATTATTCTTTTTCTCGGGTGAAGAACTGGTCCATGTTCGAGAGCTATTTTGAGCATTGCGATGCTAGTTATGGGAATATGTTTGGATAATGCTATCTATGTATAGCTTCATTCCTTTCCATTTGTTATGTTTTCACATCTCATTATCATCAAATGCCTGATAATATCTCATCAATAGAAAAAAACAGTGTGTGTAAATCAGCTGTGTTCAAATTCCTCCTCCAGAAAAGCTGTGGTCTTCATCAGCGTTAGCCTGTGAAACTGAGACGAAGGATCTTTGAGTACTTCTTTATGGGAACACTGTGACAAAATATAGCCTTACTCACCTGTTTTCTCTCACCTGTGCCTCTAATTTTGTGGGTGTTTGCTGAGGCTGTGTATGCTTATGGAAACAGAGCAATGTTTGTTAGTGGGATCTTGGGATGCTGTCCTGTCCATTTCCCACTCGAAACGGGGCTGTTGCCCGCACTGGCTCAGGATCCCCATGGCTTTGTCTGAGGCTTGGAAACCTGCAAGGATGGAGAACCTAGAGCTTCTTTGGCCCCTGTTCCAGTGCTGCCATCACCTCTCTGTTGCAGCCTTTTCCTGAATGCCCACCTTCAACATCCATATGGGTTGTATGGCATTGTGTTCCCTTTGCTGTCTCATAAATGACACTGAACAGTGTCACCAGGAAGTAGAGGTATTTTGTGGGTCTTCCATCAGCCTCTTAAAGATGAATATCTTGGGGTTGCATAGTTGTATCTGACTCTACCTCCCGGATTTTCACCCACTTTTAACTACCAGATTTTTTTGTTTTGTTTAAAAGATTGATTTAACAATTCATATTTATGAAAGGGTTTTGACATTTTTAAGCAAAGATGATGAAAGTGGTTTGTGAAGGAGGGAGGAAAACTTACTATTTTGCCTTCCAAAACAAACCAAAACAAAGCCAGGCAAAACAAACGTATTACCTTTAAAAAAAAATCCTTGCTGCCTCTCTGCATTTGCTGGATATTAAATTGCAAAATTTAACAGAGAAATGGCCCACACTGAGGAGAACTGTTTTTGAGCTTTCCACCGAGGAACTGGTTTTGATTGAAATAAGAGACTGGAAATTCACATAGCGTATACGAGCGGTATAATTTGCTCCCATTTTCTTCTTAAGGCAGACGGTTAAGGAAAGCTCTTTGTAGGATGTATTTCCCTGCCATACATGCTGTACAAAAAAAGAGAAGAAAACAGCAGGGGACTGCTCTCTGCATTCCCAGAAGAATCCATAACTGCACGCACCCTTCCCTCTTTCACACAGTGTGTCTTGTGAAGCACAGCAGGGACAATTTGTATTCAATAGGGATTTATGTGAGCTGTCCCATTTTTTTGTGAAAAAAGAGTTAGCAAACTCAGCGTACATGAGTGTTTCCTGTGAAGCATCGGGGCGTTTGGCAGGACCAAGAACATGATGAGTAAGACAAACCATGCAACATGTCATGGCGATCCCTGCCAATCCAAGGGATGGAGTTTTTCATGCAAATCTTTGTGCACCTTTGGTGGCCCAGCACCAGAACAAGCTCAGGGTCTGGGGTGGGGTNCCTTTGGATCCAATGCGTGGCTACTCAAATTCCACTTGAAAGCTTTAAATCCCTTGTGAAAAATAGATGGAAAGCACGAAACTAAGGACACATTCCATATTTGTTTGACAGATGAAATATGATCAGTGAGGCCACCATGCAATGTGTTTAATAAGATGAGTACAAGAGAAAACAATACAACTTCCAATCATAAAAAGATCTTTTTCTAATTGCTTTGTAGGTGGTCTTCGAGGCTTTGCACAATCTGGAGCCTCGTGGGTATGTTGTCGGATGGATCATTGCCATCAGTTTGCTGGTGGGAATTCTCATCTTCCTGTTGCTGGCTGTGCTCTTATGGAAGGTAAGGTAACAGATGCAACATAAACACCAAGGCTAGTCCCAGGAAAAAAAGCTTAAATTTATCCTTGCATTTAACATCCATTTGCTTTAGGAACTAAATAATTGTCTGCTCCATTACAGAAACCATCAGCCAGCAAAAATATTTTCATATCCAGGCTTTTGTGAGGGACAGGGAGAGACTCATGAGGTAGAGAAGAAGTGGAAAAGTGGATTATTTTTAGGGCCTGGTTATTAAAAGTTGAAACCTCTGATACCATTTCAGGACAAAGGAGGATCCCCCTTAGAAACCTGCTGTTCTCTCACACTTAGATACTTGGTACAACTCTATGGTTTTCTGATGACTGAGGCTCGCTGATTTCAATGGGGTTTCCTGAAAATCAGGTCAACTTTGCTTGACCAGCTAAAAGATTGGGTGCATGCCTAGCAAAAACCAGTCGGTAGCTACCGTTTTCAAGAGGTAAATGCCTGGGGGAGAGGAGTATCCAGTGATAAATTCTTCAGATCCCTCCAAGAAAGAGTTCCAGGTGAGTAAAATGCATTACCAGAGCAAGAAGCACTGGGACCTGTTAAAAGCCAGCCTTCACACCATCTCTGATAAGATACAATTCTTGTACCCAGGCACTGTTGCATGGTAAAACTGGGCTGATGCTGACACTTAGCAGCAGCCATCTGGTGTGGTAAATATGAAGGCTAAGGAGCTTCAAGTGTTTTCATTCCTCAGTTCTCTGTTACCAATCCATAAACTTTAAAGGCCACGGTCAAGGTCAGGGCCTGTCTTTGAGAGAAGTAAATCTCAAATGCACACATGGGAACAAGTCCAACCTTATTTTGCTTCCCGTGGCGGAGGTACAGCAGCCTGATTTGCACTGTTTAGCAGCATGTGCGCTGCAGGCTCTGCTCACTGGCTGTGCCGGGACTGGAGGTCACAGCCCCAATGTGCTGCGAAAGGACATATCGCTGCAGGTCGCAAGGCTGTAAAATGGATTTACAAACCTGGGCCAAAAACTGGCCATGCAATTCTTATTATAGATTATACAGGTGTGTGTATAGCTGTGTTATAGATTATACATCTACTTCATAGATTATATACATTTTATATGGGTTATAGATTTAAAGTATTTTTATAGTCAGTTTTGAAGATTTTTAAGCATATACTGGCCAGGTCAAAATTGACTGTGCTTTCCATTTGGAAAACAATGTTTGACCACAGTCTAGAATATCTCGTAACTTCTGTTTTTCTGGCATGTGGGAAATGCATTTGCTTTCTGTGGCAGAAAGAGTGAATAAAAAAAAAAAAAAGGTCTGTGCAATTAAGATGGCAGAATAACCATGAGAATGGAAAAATGTGAGATTGGAAGGGGCCCAGGGTTTATGTCCCAATGACACACAGTTTTGAAAAAGGAGTTACTGCTGCTGATACCTATATGACTGATATCATATGGCTCATTTCCTGAAGGTAAACAGGCACTAGACGAACTGTTTGAAAATGTGCAAGATAAGAGGAATAGCACCTTTCACTGTGAGTCTCCACGAGGGTCTGACGCAAGTTCAATTCTTGGCCTCTACTAGAATTAATTTGCTTCCTGTCTTAATCGTGAGCTCTTTTAAATTTTATAGGCATCATTCAAGTACACATGAAGAAGCTGCCGTTTTGTTGCATGAAAGCCTTGAGGGAAATTCCGAGTGACAGCAACAAATAATTATAACTAACAGCAGGCTTATATAGCCCTTTCTGCATACAGATGTTAAAGTGCTGAGGCAAAGCAAGGTGAGATGCCTTGCCGAGAGTCCTGTGGCAGAGATGGCAGTAAAAGCCAGGCTTTGTCAGCTGCACTCCAGTGCTTTATCCACGGAGTTGCATGATTACTAAAGGAACCAATGACTTACGGTTTTGTTTTAGAGAAAAGAGATTAAAAGTGTGTAGCTGCTAGTATCAGCCAGTATTTTCAATTAAGTCTTAGTTTGGGACATAAATACACATAAGTAATACTTTGCACTCACTAGTTGCTATATTTATTGAAGTTACTGGCAATATTAAAGTTGTCTGAGATAAAACTGACATGGGAAAGTTGCAGTCCTACAGAGGAATCTTAATTGTCTGATATTTGTTAGACAAAATTGGCCAAGTATATCCCACAGTCATTCCTAAATTTTGTGTGTGAAGAAGTAAAAAACCCCTTATATTAGAAGTGTTTTAGTCTTTAACTGTGGAATGAAAGAACAGATTTGAATTAGATGGAGTTTTGGACATCTTGGAACCACTAGTAAGAACTAGAAATGACCCAAATTTTAGGACTAGAGTATAAACTAAATTATATTTTTATTAAGAAATTAATTAGAGCTAAACTGTGGTCCTGGAAGGCAGCTGTTTACACAAAACAGAGCAGGAGCTGGAGCAAACTCATTATAAGGGAAGTGAGCACTGGCAACAGTGCAGGGCTTGCTGGCAGCAACTGTGTCTCAGCTCTGTGTGGAAGGTACACTCTCACTGTGTGCACAACTGCGCCATGAGTGGTGCGACACAACGGACAAATCCTTGAACATGCCGGTATTTTGCAGATGGAGTAAACGGCTGCTTAAGGTTGCAGAAACATATTAGCATACATGTAAGTAAGATGAAGATAGTAATTATTTCATTATTTGTAGATCTAAAATTGCACAGTTTAGGGGCTCCATGTCAATGGAAGTGATGTTAAATGCCTGGTTGTTTAACTTCAAATAAAAGCTTATTTATTCGCATGCAAGACCACAGCCATGTTTATACACGCATAACAAGTTTTTTAGAGATTGATCAGTTTTTGACTGGGTTTGCTTCTCTGTTTATTTTAGTATTTCATGTAGACAGCATGTTTCCTCTGGTTTAAGTGCCTACAGATTCAGAGGGGGTGAGCAGCTTTTCCCTGACTTCCATGAGATGCCGTGCATAAGGCAGGCAGGCAAGAGCTGCCCCATTCTTACCTATTTTGTTGGATAGCCTGGTTTTACCATGACACTTGTGGCTATTCGTATCTTGTTCATCCACTCCGGATGCCTTTGTGGAGGATCCATGGGGACATGTTCCCACTCTTGCCGGTTGCTCTGCAGCGCAGCTCGCTCTCCCCACTCCCGCCTTGCCTGTGGTCTCCCACGTGCAAGAGGAGCAGGAGGGGCTCTCATGCTGTTGCCCACAGCAATACATCTTGCTTTTTACTGCAGAGATTGGCCTGCACCTCTTTGGTGGCCTCCAGATGCTTGTGGAGAGTGGAGCAGGGAAGGAGGTCACTTTGCTTCAGGCCAACTACCCACATGCTAGACGAGCCCGTGGTTTCACAAGCACTGGCAACAGTTCAGGAGGGAAAGGCAGTCATGGCTGGGTTATTTTGGGGAGTGCTGTCCCACACACGCTTCCCTCAGCTGTCAGGACTGCAGCCGTGTGTGGGGACAAGGTCCCCTTCGGGCATAGTAGATTTATGCACACATAAACAAGGGGAGAATTGGCGTACACCTTGCAAATGAAAAACTGAACCGTGATATATTGTAACACAATAAATGTTCTATTAATAATAGTAGTGCTTTACAATGCTGTGGATTGAAGTCTCTACATTTGAACTGGCTTGAGTTATGGAGTGAATTATTCATATTCAATCCATATCATTTTATATAAAGTGCACAGAAAGAAAAAAAATGGTTTGTGCCCCGAGGATATCAAAGAGGGGATGTGTAAGTGAGTATCAGACTGGACATTTGGGCGGCTGAGTGATCTGTGAAGCCAGTTGTGGAAGTGATTTGCAAAACAAAGATTTTTATATTCATTTCAGTAACATTATTTTGTTTCTTTGTGGCACGTTTAACACAGGAGCTGGACTTTTATCTAAACTTATTTATCTAGACATTAAGCTTCTTTCTGAACTGAGCCTGTCCCTGTGGTATCTAAGCTCTGACTTGTCTAAAATGAGGTTTCTAGCACTGTTTTATCATTTTTGGATTCCGGGGGCAAAGAACCGATCTCTGGGTGTCCCTTATGTAATAAGACAGTCTTCTTCTCCAAACCCTGGATTTTTTGTCAGGATTGCAGAGAGGAGAAGGACAAGCAGAATAGCACCCGCATATGTTGTTTTTTGATTAGCCAGAGGGTTCCTGCTCTTCAGTACGTGCTAGACAGAACGTTTTTGCCCTGTGCCTTAAAACGAGAGTTTGAAGACTTTTTTTTTTTTAGTTTTTATGAGAAATATTGTGAAGACACTTCTGTCTACTGAGCTGAGTTAGTGCAGGCTTTGAAGTGGCTTTTTCCAACAGGGAGCATGAATCCTACCAAGTGCTGGACTTGCAAAATCCTCATTTAAGCAGAGGCCGTATGCATGGATGCAGCTGTTTGCTAGCACTGCTTTAAGGGACAAACTTTGAAATATAAAGCTTTCTTTATGAAATATGACGTACTTCAAAAAAAAAAGCCAGACAAACCCAAGCAGCTTTTTCAAAGGTGTGTTTGGGCTTCTTGCTTGGAGAAGCCTTATGACTTTTTTCTGTGACTGCACAAGTGTCTTTGAAAGAACACTTATATTCCCCTACATGCAGTAGTTGCCATTGCCTCACATGTTGTTTCAGCATTCAGAAAATATCTGAAGCTAACCAAGGCTAAAGCTAACTTAAAATTCACCTATGTAGCAAAACCCACTATTTTCCCCTTTTTGGAAGGAGACACTTTCCCTTACTTAGGGCCTCAAACATTAAGTCTTTTTACAATGGGCCAAAACATACAGCTCACTATTTTCCAGCAGAGGGAAAAAAAAACCCCACCTCTGCACTTATTCTTTGCCAGTGGTTGCTCTGTATCCTGCGTTACAAGCCCAAAAACATTTTCTCTCCCTTTTATCGACAGCTCAGGTGGCAGAGGCTAACTTCCATTTCCTGGCCAGTTCTTGTACCGACCCCCTTTCCTGGTGGCAAGGTTTTGGAGTAGTAGCTCTGCAATGAAATAAAACTGCCTTCCCCAGAGGTGCATAGGCACATAGAGTTATGGCACAAAATCTCTTTGGATTTCAGCTAGGGGAGAAGTCTGGCTTATCTCTCTCTCTCTTTCCTCTCTGTCTATATATCTATAATCTATATACATCTGTCTATAATCTATTTGTATATATAATCTTTCCAGGAAGAACACTTTTCAATTAAAAAAGTCTCCCAGGTGGGTGTAACCCACCCATTATCACAGCTGTATATCTCCAAGTGTTGATTTTGAAGCTGCAAAAATTGTGACTTCATTTGTGTTCTCTGACGTTCCTCTTTCTGTAGTCCTCAAATCATTGCATTCTGTAGAGTTTTTCTGATAAACTTTTCATTTTGTTGCTTGTGTTACCCATTTATCTAGCTGCTTCAAGTTGTTACTTGCTATCTCATATGTAGGCTTCTCAGCGGTACTACTTTTTTGACACAGATTCTAGGTTCAGCAGGCCTAGGATTAGGCTTTTTCAGTATTATCCTGTTATAAATAATAAAAATGCAGTCAGGTGATAATTAACTTCTGTGATTCAAAACCAAACCCATATTATCTCCCAGACATGGCTAGATCTTCATTATGTATAGCAACTAGGAAACCTGGAGGAGGGAATGGGGCAGTGGAAGTGGTTGGTTGTCTGTATAAATAATGATGTTTTCACCAGGCAGAAGTTAGGTGGATCATTTGAAGTCTGCTTATTTTCTTAAAGAACAGTCAAAACTGTGTTTTATGATGTTTTCTTTTCCTGGACCAAAGTGAGCATCACAAAATGTTTGTAGATCCTTGGCTTCCTGAGACCAAAAGGGTTTGTATTCCTGCAACAGTGACTCAAATGTTGGGTTTTCTGCAGTAGATTATTTGGGTGATTTGCTGTGCTTTTTGAATTCTGACTGAATGTTACAGGAAGATTGAGTTTGAGCATCTTTTATTTGCCCTTACACAAGTAAATGGTTAATGCTGCTGTTGTAGCCAAAACGCTGCCTTCCCCGGTGAGTTTTCTGGCTGCCATGTAATATTTGTTCACTACCCTCAAGAGCAAGGTTGGCAACATTTCACTGGTGGTGTGTGTCCAGTACTTGTGAAATGCCTTTGTTATCTTTCCGGATAAAATGAACTATGTAAATGTACAACAATAATGTTGTGGCTGAGTGTTCTCTCTGGTCTCGGTGTCCTCCAAATGGGAGCTATGCATGCCAGGGCACTTTGAGAACATCACAGCCATTGCAACTATGTTGCTCTCATCCTAGCACCATGTGAACAAATTGAATCCACTGGCAAGAGAGAGGTCAGGTTGTGGTTCAGAAAGTTGTTCTGAAAAGAAGAAAGATAGCCATCATTTTCAGGAGCCCAAACCAGAAAAAGAATACATGTGGAGACTGAAAAATTGCAAATAAGTACCTAATGTTCCAAGGTTCCCCACTGCCAGAACACAACGTGTATTTATTGGAAGTTGTTAGCATCCCTCAGACCCAAATGCCAATAACAGAGAAAATGTGACTTGCATAGTCTGAATTCTCTCTTTAGGCTTGGCGTCACAGTGGGAGATGCTGTATTATGACTTACACCAGCCATAGCCATTTCCTCCTGGTTCGGCTAAACCCATGAAAGTAACTTATTCTGATAATTATGGACATAGTACAACTTTCATTCAAATATTTTTGGCAGGTCAAATATATCAAAATATGATTGTAAAGTTACTTTTTATTGATTCCAGAAATAGTCTTTAATGTTTAGTCTCTGGTTTTCAAACAAAGCCAGAAATATTTCAGTAGGGTTTTGGGGGTTTTTTTTGAGAGGAAATGGAAAATATGGATTGAGATATGTCTTAAATTAATTGCACTTTACAGGAATGATATATCTAATTACTGTCCTATTCCCTGCTGAGATTTAAGAAATCGGTATATAGTAATTTGTCCAGACATATCTGCATATTCTTATTTTTGAGACTGATAAGCAGAGATGAACTTTGGATGATGGCTGTGTTCATTCTATGACTTTTTAAAAAATAAACTACTTAATAAAATTTTGCAATAGGAACAAATCTTTAAACTATTTGGAAGTGTTTATAAGTTTTAATGTTGGCTAATTCGCTTTTTGATTACACTTATAAGTATACTGGTAACATCTGTCGTGCGAGTTACTGTACACAGTTACCATCCTGCAAGAAGTTCATGCTTTCAGTAAATTCAAGTAAATTCAAGTAAATTCACTCAGCACTGAAAGATCTTTGAAAGTCCAGTCACTGAAGTTCTCTTCATTTCTAAAGTACTGCAAGTACTAAGTCCTTAACAAAATATATAATGTATGCACAAATGAATCAAATGCTAGGCGAATGGGTCTTGTCTGAGGCAAACTAGATCTTACCTACATGGTAAAGATATTCCAAGGGTAGACACCAGAACTACCAGCTTTATTCACTGCATTAGCAAGTAGGTCCATTGAAGCCAACTGAACAACTCCTGGGAGAAAAGTTGCACAAGAAGTGGTCAGAGGAACAAATTATTGATGACTGGGCTTCGTGTTTAGAGTGGGTGACACTCTAGCATCAGTGACAACAGCAAGGCATTTTATATTAAAAAACCACAAAGTACTAAATTAGATTGCCTGTACCGGTGTCCATCTGTGTGTGCAGTTATCTTTCGCACGCCTAAATGCATCTTTTCCATGCATACTGTTAGTCTGAATTCTGTATCTACTTTGAGGTACCTAGTCTTAGTGACTTTTTTTTTTAAAATTTGGCCTTTGAGATGGACATAAAGCATTTGATTAAATTAATAGTTTATTTAATGACTGCTTGCACTAAATTTATGAATAGACTGACTGTTCTTAGCAAAAAAAGAGCACTTAAAGTTTTTCTTATCATTTCACCATTACAAAGCAACTGCCTAATAAAATGTGTGTTTAAAAACTATGCTTGTTTTACTACTACAACATGTAAAATAAATTTCCTTCTAAAATCTGTGGAGGACTACAGATCTTCACCCTAGGTACCAACAGTAATATCTTAAGTCAGTTAGCCAGGCTATATGAGAGTAACTTAAAAATTACGTGCAATTGTGTGCACATTGCTAATTCTTTTCTGCCATAGCAATGTCTGTCTGCTTCAGTACACTGGGATCAGGCACAGATGCTAGGTATCAAATTCTTCCATAGTAGCTCAACAAAGTGTTTGTGGAGGAGAACTATCTTTGAGCGAGCTGCTGAACTTCTCTTTGCCTCAGTTCCCCAGCTGCATAAGTATATATAGCATTGTGTATATATACAAAGTATATATTGTATGTGTGTACATACACACACACACACCAGCTGCTTGGGGAATGGTGATGTTTGAAGCATATGTATTTATTTTCTTGTACATGTTTCACTGAGCAAATGAGGACCTACATTACAGGAAAGTTAAGGGATTTGCCTCTCAAAAAGTCAGTGAAAGACTGAATAATCAAAGGCAGACTACCCGAGTCCTCATGAGCTTACCTCAGCCACATTATCATCCTTTCTCCTAAATATAGTTTCTCCTTTAACTACAGGCGGCACACGTGGCTGATTTCCAAACATGCCTTTTCCTCACAGAGGGGCTCAGGTAGTGGCAGTTTGCCAGTCCTCTATGGAAAAGCTGATACACAATATCTGTTCATGACCCCTCTGTACTGTGGCAAGGTTCCTTTAATTGGGAGGAAGGAAACGGTGCATCCTCTTGGAGCCGGTGGCTTGCCAGAATTATCCAGGGCCATGCGAACCCAAGTGCAAAGTATTTTTTCCTGCCTTCTTGGCAGTAGTAAAGTGAGATACACTTAATAACCAGTGATCAATCTCTGCATGGGGAAACTCCATGCTTCCAATCTCAGCAGCGCTGCTTTGCAGAGATTGGGGGTGTTGTTGCTCTGCCGACTGTTGGGATCTTCTTTGGGGTGAGGTTCCTGGCCCTGCTTTGAACCATGATTAGCTACATATTTTTCTAGATATGGTACTGTTTATGAGAAGGGAGAAGTGCCCAAGGGGCACGCACCCAAAAAAGGTGAGGAGAAGAGTAATTCAATTCTTTCTGAAGGACCACGAGGTGAATGGCTTGGGACCTCTGCGTAGATTAAAGAGATGTGGCAGTAAAAGATTCATGATGTAAGTCCAGACTGTTCATCAGGTATGGCTGGATAGTGCTTACAGTAGATGAAGAAACTGCATGATAGAGGAAAGACAGCTTGTGATTAAGGCACTGAACCCAAAGTATCTTGTCAAAGCCTAGTTCAATGTCAGATTTCTTCAGTGGTTCTTAAATTTTGTTTTATTTCTTAGTTACACCTATGTCAGTACTTACTTTGCTCTCTTTTCTTTTTACTTGTTAGTTTGTACTGTGGTCAGTAACCTCCATTAGAATACATTTGTGAGCAGAACCATGCTGATAAAAATCAATACTTTTTGTGTGCAGCTTAGTACCTCAGTGTACACTAGAGAAACTTAATTAAAAAATTGTACAAAAAGTGGCAAAAGTCTCTGATATAGTTTTGGATTCTGTTTGAACATTGTCGTTCACAAACTTCTATTCCTAGCTCAGTTATAGTCTCAAAACACTACTGTAAATCAAGACATAATGAGGTTTTTTTACAGCAGTGTGTAACTGTTCTTATTAGTTTTTTCTTGTTTCTTAATGGATGATGTTAATGGGAAAAAGACTTTAAAAAAAAAATACAAAACATAACCATTCTTCTGCAATCCATATTTTGAACTATTTCTCTTTTTATTTGATTGGGAGAATAAGCCTCGCTGGGCATGATAAAAATGCTTTAAATGTTTACCCAACAGTGAATATAACAAAGGCAGTGATATTGCTGGCCCTCTGATCAGCTTTGTTTTATCCCAACTGCAGATTAAATTTTATTTTGTAATATCGTCACTCTTCAAACACACTTATAATTGGTACCCTAGAGAAAGAGCCACAGGACAGTACTGCAGGAAATGTTGGCTAAATGTTTATACTTTTGGAGTTTACAAAAATATAAAGTCCAGTAATTCAGTGGTCAGCCTCTGGATGTGCAGAAAATAGCAGCAGAAAAAAAGACAATTTATTGTGATGTTAATTCAACACTTTGAAATCACTTTGACTGAAGTTTTCAGTTTGTGTGAGTGCTTGAAGAATGCAATTTTATGTGAGTGTTGTTAGATATGACTTATCTGTGGTTTTCAAGGGATTTAAACCTGGCATGACAGCTAAAGGGAGTTGTGTGTGCTAGTGAAAGAGACTTTAAATACTCAAGATTGAATAGAGGACTTGACAGTGCTGTCGCATGGCAAGAAATAAGTTCACAATAACAGACGTTAATTCCCTACCCTACAAGTCACACAGATTTTCTGTTGCTTTATTGTTCATTTTTGCCAGGAACATACTTTCTGCTCAGCATATACTGTAGATGGCAGTAAGGTTATGCTAGAAAAGGGTACATGGGCTGGAATAACTAAATTAAAGGATGTTTGTAAAACCTATGGATGGTTTCAGGTTTTGAATCTAAGCCACCTATTTGTAGCAGCTCTAATACTTACTTGAAGCACCTCCAGAAAGGACTGGTTATTGTTTGTCACTTCTGGTAAAGACCAGGCCAGCTTTTTCTTTCCATTTTGTTTGGTTCTGCCTGAATTTGTTTGGATTTGCAAGCAGACATCTTTGCAGTTTATCATGGCAGGTGTGAAACATGACAGTTTGTGGATTCACAGACAATTCATACACTCTCTCCTTTCCCTGGCATGGGGTATGAATCCATTGTGAGTGACACTGATAGCCCCAGGATTTTGGGACTGTCCGTGTATTCCCAAAGTCTTCAATGGCCCTCTTTCTCCTCTGCGTTTGCACACAGAAGAAATGAAGTAGGACATAGCATGCCATAGTATGGCATAGCAGTTCCCCTCTGGTGAGGTCTGCCAGGGTTAAGAGTAGAGCATGGTGCATGCTGAGCAGTGTTCCGCTCCTGAGACCTTGCTTTCAGCCACACTGACCTGAAAGACCTATAACTCAAGAGGGCCTCCTCAGCCTTCCCAAATAATTTTTACCCAACTCTGAAATGCTGACTGTAGTTAGCTTTTCTCATTTCCTTCATTGTCTTTTTGGCTGATGCCTCTTCTTCCATTATAACCCTTCAGCTTCCCACGGTACTCTCTCCTTGCCTCCTGTAAATAAGTTCTCCTGTTGCTCTTCTTCTCATGAGTGCCTTCCCTAGGCAGACGTTTACTGATCAAAATATTATTATCAGTCCTTTTCTTGGATGTGGTGCTGTGAACTCACAGATTGCATGATGGGATCATGGCTCTGGACCTGGGCATTCCTTTGCCATATACACACATGTCTGTATATATGGAAAGCAAAGTTGGGGAGAATTGAACAATATTAGAGGCTCATTGCTCATGAAACATGGGTTGGAGACCATTGGCCCACTGTAACCACCCATTCCACAAATGAGACCACAGCAATACTGTTAAAGTTGAGGATGTCTCTTCCTCTCCCTGCTTGAAATCCAGGACTGAGTCCCAGCAGTGCTGTCCTCACTGGGTTTTCTTGAGTTCCCCTAAGGGTTTTGCATTAGCCACAGAAAAGAGATCTTCCAGTGTCACTTCTGCCCCAGTGACAAAAGAGCCAGTATACGCTCGGCCCCATGTTGCATCAATTCTCCTGCTTTGGTCCAAGTGTCCTCCTCCTTATTACCACTGTATCTTCTCACTGTATGTTAAATTCACTTGTTCTCTCCAGCTTGCCACAGCCACTTATCAGCCCTCACCATATGGGTTAATATTGCTGTCATTTTTAATGAAATCATTTTATTGTAAGGAGATGGATATGTGGGTTGTGTGGTCTCTTGTGAGACAATGACTATGTTGTGATTTCTTCACGGCCGTTACCAAAAAAACCCCTTTCTGGTGATGATAGGGACTCTATCACGTTAAGTGGAAGTATGCGGTGTTAACACTAAGAAGCAGTATCCCATAACAAAGCACATACTTGCCTTTTGGGGATGGCAAATATATCTAATCCCTGACCACTATTTTAAAAAATGTAAAAAAAAAAAATCCTTAAGGTCCAGTTTCTCATTTTGCTTGCACTTAAATTAGGTCCTCTACATAGTTTTAGATTATCCACATCATTTACAGCAAGTAAACATATATAGCTTTGTAGTGGAATCATCCCTAGATGTAGGATTTCATGCTTCATTAATATTTATTACAGTCTTCAGCTCACTTTTTTCCCCTAGTGGAAAGTTATACAAAAACATTCAGTAACAAAATAGTAAAATACCAAAACTATCATAACCAACTTTTAAAGATAATTCCTGAAGCAGATGTTCACAAACAGACAATTTTTATTAAAATAACAGTGGGAAGGAGTTTGCTTTTGTTTGTTTGGCCCTCGAGGAAATGAAAAAGCCTTTCTATAATTTTGATTATAACTTCAAGAGAGGATTTTATTGTACCAAGGATGTGGTTGCATGAAGGATGGAAACCTTAAGGGTTTAAAACCTGTTTTTAAAAGCTACAAATTGAACTTCTCTTGTTAATTTTAGGAAACAGTCCTGTGGCAATTTTCTTCTCTAATGTGCAGAACATGTAGGTCTGTTATAAAAACTGATAATACAAAAAGGGCACCCACTTCTTCAACACATCTGCTCCCTGAGCATATGTAAGGAGTATCTGCAGACTCCTGTGACTAAAATAAGTGCCTACGATTAATCCTGCTGGGGCAGGACAACAGGCAGGACAACAGAAGAGTAGGAGGTTCTTACACTTTTTTTTTTTTTTTCATTATCAATAAAATAATTCACCCCCATTTTAGACCATGAAAATCTAGGGAAACTTTTGCTATTGGCTTCAAGTTTCCATTAGCCAAAGTATGTTGGCATCAATGGTGAAATTTCACTGGGACTTTATGATGGTGCTCTCTTGAGGATGTCTTCTCAAAATACATCCTTTGCACTGGTATAGCTTGTAGGAACAAGTACAAAACTTACTAGTAACGGCATTTTTCTGTTGAAGAAAGAACTTGATCTGACTTCTAGAGCAAGTTTGAAGAATAGGGAACTAGAGAAACTCTTCTTTAATTCTCTTTTTCTGAATCCTTGTGTACAGTGTTCTGAAAGATGCTAGGAGGTGAGGGAGACATGGCCCTCCAAAATTCAACAGTGTCCCTTTTGTGAGGTGGTTTTTCCGAACAGAACCACCATTATCCATGCATTTGCATGTATTGAGCAGCAGATAAAGCTTTGCTTATGATAGATGGGAAAGAGACTATGTCCATAGTCTGTGCACAAGACTATGAACAAATGACTTTTAAGGTCTAATTCCAGTTATTTGTGAGCGCCTCCAGAAGGTCATGGGACCTCTGTAAAATTGAGATTGTAGGCACTTATGTGTATGTCTACCTATTGTGTGTTTATAAAGTGGTTGTAGGTGTGCATGTAATGTACATCCATGCACTCAGCAGGGTACACCTATCTCTAGATTAATAGCCCCAGGGCTGTGGTCCACAGTTATCCAAAAAGGGGGCTTGTTAGACCATGCTGCAGCTTCTGTGTCCTTTGCACAGAAGCCAAGCGGTGGAGGTAGGGGGTGTTGAGAGGGCGGTGTGTGTGTCTGGTCTTATGTTGCTATGAATTCAGGCTGTAGTTGGGGGCACTGGCAAGGACCTGGGCTTTAGGAAGCTCTGCTGGAAAAGCACCCTCAGCAGTTTGGACAAGCTGCCTTTCAGACCGCTTGTGAGTTAAAATATACTTGAAGAAAATTAAGATTGCTAAAGAACTGAAACCAAAAAGCCCAACTTAACAGAAACTTAGTAGTGACAAAACAGCACAAAATATTCCTATGTACAGCCGATTTGGGAATAAAGGATGGCAATAACTGGTTGATAAAGGAAGACTAAAGCATCATGTTTTACCCAGCAGGAGTAAGAAAACAGGTTTAGAGTGGTAGGAGTTACATAAATGTTTAATTATGATGAACCAAATATTGATTCAATGGTCTCAGTAGGGCACTGCTAAGTTTAAGGAGTTATTCTTGAACGCTTACCAAAGTCTGTTATTAAAATCATTTTTGTTTATTTGAAAGACTTAAAACAGAGATATGAGAGGCTTTTATCCAAACTGAAATGAAAACCACTTGCGTTTCTTTAACTAAGTACAAGGGTTTAGGAAACAAGAAGATATGCAAAAGTGATTATCAGCCCTGCAGCATCTTGAAAGCTTGTGGAGGAGTTGTTTATGTTCTGCGTTTTGTAGGTTCAGGCTGTGTTTTGCCTTCTGAGCTGCAGATTACACAACTGGTAGCAATGGGACAAGGGAAATCATTTAGCAAAAAGAAGAGTCTGTAGCTATTGGTTTCCTCCAAAGCATCTTAACATAAACGATCCTTAAATAGAAAATTTGAGACCTGAACTTAGAGTGATTACTGGCAAGAAGAGAAGTACCTGTGGTTGCACAGCAGTGGGCTGGTACTTCTGGAGACAGGTATGCCAAAATGGCAGCAGAGCTCTTCAGAACGGTAGTGGAGCACCCATGATAGGCAATAGACCGTGCTGGCTTTTCTGGAAGAGGGTTTCTTACAAAAAAGGCTGATAGTTGGAATTTGGATGCTGGGAGGTGGGCGTAATATATTCCTCTGATCTCTGTTGTTTTGTGCAGTTGTGGGCACTGAGAGCACAGTTCATAAAACTCTGGCAGCATTTACTCAGGACCCAAGTGCTAGCCTGGCTTTAGGTTCAGATCCAAATTTTGCATTAGTCTTTATTTGAAGCCAATAAACGTGTATCTGCCTCTTCTAGTCTGTGTTTATTAGAAATACTTTATGTGCATTTTTTTTAAAAATCATGTGTCATATAAGAGGACTCTTCCCTCAGAGTAGTTCATCTGTAAGGAGCAGAGTACTCGTGAAGATTTGGGACCCGGTTTGATCTCGTTTATATTGATGTAAATAAGGAAGCCAAATCCAGATTGGCACTAGGAGAAATTAGATATTAACACCTGTGCTATTCTTTTCTGCACACCGCTTTCTGACAAAATAAGTTTCAATTTAATGATACTGTTACTTACCAGTGTCATCTCTTCTTGATTTGCAGATGGGCTTCTTCCGCCGGAGGTACAAAGAAATTATTGAGGCCGAAAAGAGCAGAAAGGAGAATGAAGATAGTTGGGACTGGGTCCAGAAAAATCAGTGAACTGCCCACGAAAACTAAAGCCCAGTCATGTGACACGCGCTTGCTAGCCTATAGGTCCTGCTCTCGTATCTTCCATATGTGGAAGAAGGAATCTTCTCCAGATTTTTCGGAGACCCCATTGATGCTGTGTCTTTATCACTCCAACAAGCTAGGGAACATATCCTGAGGCAACCACTGCAGCCATGTCAGGTGACTGGAGCGATTTACACTTCATTTAAGAGCTGAACTTTGAACTTTGGTAACCAAGCTGCAGTGCAGAGCAATATTTATGAATCCAACTATGTGGTATACCCTCAGGGGAAGACTGTTACCTAAAAATATTTTTTATAAATATAAGCTTTTTATATTGATTATGTCTTTATATTTGTATCAATGTTTTATAGTTTCTATTGAATAGCTATATAGTTCACTCAAGCACTGATATCTGGCTAAATCCTTGGAAATACATATATGTATATATAAATCCTATTGTACTTTTAAACTTCAATGCAAGAGAGAAAAGAGATTTGCAGATAAAAGTAGCTAAAATCCTCATATGCTTAATTCACAAGGCTTGGTAATGTTGTATATAGACCATTTAATGGCAAAAAGCCAAAGTCTTTTCACTATCTCTTTTTTTGAGTTGAATTTGGTGTTTGATTTATAAACTAAAGAACCTAAAGTATTACACGGACGTGATGTTCTGTATCTGAGTCTGTCCTTTACTGACCTGAATGGGAGAGGATGAAAACGCTTCCTCGGTGACGTGTAGCAAGACTTGCAGCTTGCTTTGGCTCACTGAAGAAAGCATCACAGAATGTTTCCTTTGGGAATTTTTCTCCTGCAGTCTCTAGTACTTCAGTAATGGTCTAGGACTGTACAACTGAGATACCAGAAGGATGTAATTGGGCCAACCACTATGGCATTGACAAATTCCTTGGAATTAAAAAGAAAAATGAAATGGAGCCATATGAATATTAATGTTAAGAAGGATAGTTTTTAAGCTACTGTTAATGATTGTGATCTGTTGCTATCAAAGCAAGTGATAAATCGCTACAAGCTATGAGTGTTATGCCTGCCTTGTGAGTTTTGTACACGAGTCATGAGTTTGTTTATATGATAATTTTAAGAGAGATAAGTAGATGCAGGGCTTAAAATGTTTGGATCTTTGGATCTTGAGATTCCCTATCTGGGTGTTCCAAGTACTGAATGTCATCCTTCCTCAAGCATTAAGAAGGAAGTTTAGTCAAGGTGCAGACGTTACTGGATCTCACATTGCCACTTTGTTCACTGGTAATTCCTTAGCACATCATTTGCTGGATTAGAAGAAACTTAGTTGTAATTAATTCAACCATGTTTCTTCAAAAAGCTCTTGGATTTCTGAATAGAAATATTGGAATTCTGTAAGGCTTGGTTTTAGATTCTACTTATACTTAGCACCTTGTGTAAATAAGAAGTAAATGTCATGTTGGTATAAAATCCATGTAAGGGAAAGAAGGGTCAAACTCTGTAGTAGAAGGTGAAGGAGAAACAGGAATGAATGTTTGCAGGATGTCTCCTTCCATAAGGGTAAGGGAAAAGAACTGCTGGAAGTTTGGAAACTTGAACGCAGAGAACGTGCAAGAAATCTGCTTGAGAACAGGTCTTATTCTTGCTCTTCCTTGCCAAATTTGTTATAGCTTCAAATTTTAAAAAATTAACTGCGTCCATATTCCTGTTTGCTCCCCCCCACCCACCACCGGCCTTAAGTGCCTGCTATTACTACAGTATTGATCAATATTTATTAACTTAACTATCTGCACCCATTAGGCAGAAGATGGTTCTTAAGTGAGTGAAGTGTATTGATTCAGCATTTGACAAGAAAAGCTATTAGTCTATTCAGTTATCTTTCTTAAAACAATCATTGGTGATCTGACAGATTTCGTATAACAAATGATCATTTAAGCCAGAATCTGAAAAAAACTGCTGAGGTGAAATCCTGTTATAACCACATCTAGCAGACTGCAGATTTTTCATCAGAGTGCAAAAACAAAAGGCTGATGGCCTTTGACTGCATTGTTGTATTACAGGCTATTGAATTCCTCACAGTATGATATTTCTGACATCAGTTAGTTTTGCTAGTATTTAAACCTAATGTATCTATTTTTTCTGTTGTTGAAAAATACCTAAGAATGACAGAATTTGGACATGAGATTGATTCACAACTATGAATTGAATAAGAAGTTGCTTAAAATACTTGATGGGAAAAAAAGAAGTCCATTTATTTAGCTCTAAGAATTTTCAGTATCTGCCCTCTTTAAAACTGAGCCCCCCCAAAATTATTAAAAAGTAAATTTGCTAAAAAAATAATTCAGGGTACAAGTGAAACTGTTTGTGAATTTAACTGAATTTGAAAGTTTCCATCCAAAAAAAGGAGGAAATTCCCTTTGAAAAGTTGAAATGCCTCATTTCCACTTTTTAAACAAAAATTTAATTTCAGATCTGCCAAAAATGTTTCATTACAATATTTTAAAAATCAAGATTAGTTATTCCTTTGAAACATCTTTTTAAAGTATGTGAAGAAAAGAGTTTAAAAAGGTAAAATACCCATTTAGCATTTCATATTGTGTTGGACAATTTTTTTTTTTTTTGGCTCAAGGCAAAAATGTTTCTCCTATTTGGTTGAAGTATAAAACAAATAAAAGCAAATCCCATTTGACTGAGCCCACACTGGACTTTTTTGATCTCTGACTTGAATTATCTACTATTGATCCAGTACAAGTCATCACTCAGTGAAAATCTAGTTGTTGGCCAGATTAGTGACATATTCTTGAAATAAACCATAAATTCTTAGTATCATCACTGTTAGGTACTCAGTAGTTCTGTTGTCACAGATGCTTTTGTTTTTATATGTATACTCTTCATAATTTTTTTCTTCTTTCTTTTTTTTTGAATTCCATTGTGGCTCTTGCTTGGTTCCAGTTAGAATAGTCAGATTGACAATGAAATGTACCAGTACTTAGTATTAACATCCTGTAGATGCACCTTTCCACTCCTTAAAAAGCAACCAAACAAGCCAAACAAACAAAAAAAACCCCCACTAATATCAGTTGGTTGCAATCAGTTTCTAACCCAAAAATCTTATGAAAACATAATATACTTCAAGAATCTGTAGAAAATAGCTGTGCTATAGATCTGCTGGGTTTTTTTTAAATTAAGAAATCATAATAAATGTAATTGTGACAAAATCTAGAGACGTGGTTACTTAGGAAATTGCTTCTAGGGCTCTGGAAGTTCCCATCTGTCAGCTGCTTGTTAGTTCCTTTGTGCTGTACTGCTTGCACAGCAGAGCTGGGGGAAGTCATTGTACCAGTTGTCTCCAGTTCATCCATTTCAGGACAAAGTAATCAATTGTCTTGGACAACTTCATGAAAGGTTTGCTGAATTGGCATTGCAATTTTTTTGCAGCAGACTCGCTTTGCACTGGCTCTAAGCTATGCAGGTGGAAGCTTAGAAGTGGGGCAGTAGCGTTTTCAGATGCATCATCTGGCACCTGGGAGATCTTTTGTTTAAGCCCTGAAGCTTGCAATGTGCAGGGTGTCTTCTTATGGATAGTACCCTTGAAGTTGCTTTTAGGGTAGGAAGAAAACAATCTCAGAAAAATATGGTCAGGAAGAAAATTAAGGAGAAATTCACTTAATGCAGAGCCCATGCTGTTGCAACCCCATTTAATTTCCTTCTTGACATCAAGCAGATCATGGTCGTTTCAGAGTTTTGGTGGCCCACAGCACAGGGATGAATTTCACTTCCCAAGAGCTGAAAGCATTTGCCACCTTTCACAGCACGTTTTGTGACCATTTCATTTGAAAGCCAAGGGTCTGCTCTTGGAGGTGAATTTCCATCAGTTCACCCCAAGCAACAGCAGGGCTAGAGTACTCTGAGGCTGTCACTAGTACGCTCTGGTACTTGGCCGTTGTAGCTAACAAAAATACTAGTTATGTTTTTCTGAATAAACCTAGTTTTTCATTTCCTCAATTACAATGAGGAAGTCAGCAAACTGTAGAAAATACTGGAGCAGCGTCTGAATTGAAGTCACCTTACAAATCACTTGGATTATGAGAGAGAAGTTGTGCTTGATGTGAACCCCAAGCCTGTAAGCCACTTAACCAATCTTTTCATCTCAAAGTGGCAAAGGCTTTTGCAATGCCGAGCATACCAGTGAGGGCAACCTATGGGAACGGGAAGGACCCTACATACAAGTCAGTGATGTGCAGGTAACTTGGCTTGCTGAAAGCAACAGTTGTGCAAAGATTGTGTTTGGCGATATTTAGGATCGACTTTCTTGAATGTCTTCTGTTTATGGGCACATTTTGGAGTCTTGCACAAATTTCAAGCATACTATCCATGTGGCGTGGGAATATATAATATTGCTTTCACTAAAGGATTAAGAGTGTTGTGGAACTAATTTTTACCTTTGTCCAAGTTCATCCACTTGCTAAGGTTTCTTGGATATAAATGAAAGTAGGATTTGGTTCCTTTAGTGTACATTGATTAAACTGGCATGAAGACTATAATTGCTTTTGGAGCATGGTTTGCATACGCAGTAGGGTACCCGCACCATTGTCACTCCTTTTTCTTAGAATGTCACTCCTTATGTATTATAAAATTGTATGTTTCTTTTTGTGAACTTGTGGTTGGAAGAATGTGTTCACTCTTATTGATGTCACCTGTATTTAGAAGCTCGTGTTCACCTGTATTCTAATTCACTTGCACTGTTTTGGAAATGTCAGGTTTACAAAAATACAACTTTTTGGAATAAAAAGTGGCTGCAAAATTATCCTAATAATATCATTTTGTCACTTATTGTCCTTGTCCAGCTCAAGTATTTTTCCATTAATCGGGTGAGACATTTTCTCATGTACATTTGAATTAAATGGTATGTGCATGTGTTTATCTGTGTGTGGATAACGGACATCTTTTATCATAATTCTATGACTTGTATAAAATCAAGCCGTTTGGAGACTACCAGTATAACTAGCTTGACTACAATATTGTAAAACCATGGAAATAAAATAATAGCAGTGGGAATTATTTATATTTCAACAGTATTGTTCTATCAATGTCAAATAAAACCCCACGTGGTGGGGTGATACTGCCCTATGATAAGAGTGTCCACCTGTAAAACTTGAGTTCTGTTTCAATCTGTATGAATTTGGATGAAAGTCGAATTATTCAGCTTAGCATATTTTTTCTGCAAGGATTTATATTCCATGAGTAGCTAAATAATATGTTGGAAAGATTTTCTTCAAACATCCCCATGCCTACTTTGTCAAAGGGAGTAGAAGCTGGCTAGAAGCAGTAAAAGCAGCTGATTGATTTGTATGGCTGTGGTGTACCTCTTCATATTTCTAATACCCATTAGAGGTCTCATGGAAGTTTTCTCAGCATTTTGAGGATGGGTGAAACCTTTGTGGTAAAATATGAACTGTCCTGAACCTTCATTCTAAAACAAAACCGAAAAAAACCCTGAAATTTCAGGCTCTCCCTTTCCTCATCGTCGGCTCCGTTCTCTGATTTTTGTGGAGACCCTCTGTGTAAGTGTTTAAATGTTCTCCAGGCATGCTGAAACAGTCTGTTTCCTCTGCCTTAGGCTGTCGGCTAAATATCTAAGAACAGGCTGGGCTAACCTGTGACTTGGAGCACGTTTGTGCTGGTGGAAGACCATGGCTTTATGTGCCACAAAGCCAAAGGCATTAGGAGAACTCCAAGTAGATGTAGGTCCTGGCATGTAGGTAGCACCCTCCGAAGTAAAAACAAATGTTCTCAGTCAAGAAAGCTTTCTTCAGGGGAAAGAAAACATTGTTGGGCAAAAGTGGTAGGAGGATGCTGCTGCCGAGAGGAACGCAATGCAGAGTGTGCTTTTGGAGATCAGTGGAAGCTTTAGTGCAGCACCAGCTAAAATAATAACCAGAAAATTGTAGATGTACTAATACCTTTTTGTTATCGTGCGAGCGTGTGTGTGGAAGCAGGTGGTGGCTGTCCCCTCCTGGGGACAGAGGATTGATGAGCTAACACTGCCCTCTGTGGGGCTCGCTTGCCTTTTTTCTTTTTAATGAGCAGAGAACAGCAGTCTGTACATTGCAGGATTTTGTGTGTTGCCTTCCCCCTAAGTGGCTTTTAAGAATCTTTTAGGACTTCTATGACAAAGTGGCTTTGTTTTAGAAAACAAACCCAAAACCTTTTGCAGATCTGTTTCTTCCAGTTTCACCAAGAAGGGAAGAACTAGATCAAAACTAGATCAAAATTCAAGAAAAGGAAGATGTTCTTCTACCATGGAAAAACCAGCTCATCTGTTAGCACGCTGCTCAGCCTGGCTCGTGTGTAGGACTGGAGTTGGTCTGACGTTTCGGCTTCCTATGCTGGCCATTGGCCTGCTCTTAGGATTGGACATAATGAGAGCTCCTCTGCTAGATCTTAGCAAGATCTTAGTAAGGCCTTTGACACTGTCCCACGGCGTTCTCCTGGAGAAGTTGGCAGCTCACAGCTTGGATGGGCATACTCTTCGCTGGGTAAAAAACTGGCTGGATGGCCGAGCCCAGAGAGTGGTGGTGAACGGAGTTAAATCCAGTTGGCGGCAGTCACAAGTGGCGTTCCCCAGGACTCCGTTCTGGGGCCGGTTTTGTTTAATGTCTTCATCAGTGATCTGGATGAGGGGTTTGAGTGCACCCTCAGCGAGTTTGCAGGTGACACCAAGCTGGGCAGCAGTGTCGATCTGCTCGAGGGAAGGAAGGCCCTGCAGAGGGATCTGGACAGGCTGGGTCGATGGGACGAGGCCAATAGTTTGAGGTTTAACAAGGCCAAGTGCCAGGTCCTGCACTTTGGTCACAACAACCCCATGCAATGGTACAGGCTTGGGGAAGAGTGGCTGGAAAGCTGCCTGGCGGAAAAGGACCTGGGGGTGCTGGTTGACAGCCGGCTGAACATGAGCCGGCAGTGTGCCCAGGTGGCCAAGAAGGCCAACGGCATCCTGGCTTGCATCAGGAATAGTGTGGCCAGCAGGAGTAGGGAAGTGACCGTGCCCCTGTACTTGGCACTGGTGAGGCCGCACCTCAAATGCTATGTACAGTTTTGGGCCCCTCAGTACAAGAAAGACATTGAGGTGCTGGAGCGTGTCCAGAGAAGGGCAACGAAGCTGGTGAGGGGTCTAGAAAACAAGTCTTATGAGGAGCAGCTGAGGGAACTGGGGCTTGTTTAGTCTGGAGAAGAGGAGGCTGAGGGGAGACCTTATTGCTCTCTACGACTACCTGAAAGGAGGTTGTAGGGAAGTGGGTCTTGGACCCTTCTCCCAAGTAACTAGCAATAGGATGAGAGGAAATGGTCTCAAGTTGCGTCAGGGGAGGTTTAGATTGGACATCAGGAAAAATTTCTTTACCGAAAGAGTGGTTAAGCATTGGAACAGGCTGCCCAGAGAGGTGGTGGAGTCGTCAACCCTGGAGGCGTTCAAAAAAGGTGTAGACGTGGCACTCCAGGGCCTAGTTTAGGAGTCATGGTGGTGTTAGTTGATGGTTGGACTTGATGATCTTAGAGGTCTTTTCCAACCTTAATGATTCTATGATTCTATGATCTTTTCCATTTAGTAGTGAAATACCCCATGACAAAGAGATAAGTGACTTTTCCTCACACCTTTTGGGTCTAGGGGGATGGATACT
The DNA here is from genome assembly GCA_013389945.1 of Fregata magnificens. Taxonomy (NCBI): domain Eukaryota; kingdom Metazoa; phylum Chordata; class Aves; order Suliformes; family Fregatidae; genus Fregata; species Fregata magnificens. The sequence goes on from WAAD01008777.1 coordinate 51,094, forward strand.
GACCTCAGTAGTACTAGGTAAGACGTTTTGGTTTGACTAAAATTTTGAGTGCCCATAACACAGTAGATATTGAGTGCCAGAATGACTAAGGAGAGTGTTGTGGGAGTCATTAAAGATGCAAAGTAGATCTTACGGTCTTCTGGCCCCAGTTGGCTTGCTACCAAAATTAAAATACAACAAAAGCAGCTGTTTTTCTGAAGATTCAGATGCACAAATGGATTTAAGGACATATGACTGTTCACTCCTGCACATCCAGGTTTTTAACATTTTAAATGGCTGCAAATGGAGATTTTATTTGCAAGTGGTTTTGACAGAAGTAAAGCATGATAGTGGGGAAATTAATTATGTTAACAAAAGAACAATGGAAATCAGTTTTTCATGTCTTAGCCATGCTATAATTTCCTGTGACTGTCTGAAAGGATTAATTCATGGATTTCCAGTTCATTTCTTCTTTGGTTTTGATGTAGTTAGTGTTGTTTTAATGCGTGAACTTCTAGATGTGCAATGTTTTGGTAAGTTAACCAGCAGTTCAACAGCTGTAAAGAATCAGAAATTAATGAAGTAGTAACCCTGAGCAGAGATTTCCCTGCTGCAGACAAGTATTCAGATATGATATATTGACTTTCATGAAATTATTCTAGATTTATACTAACACAAGTGAGAATGGACTCAAACAGGCTCCCTTGGAGCTGAAGGACACACATCATGAGACAAGCTTTGCACTAATCTGCATAAGTGGTAATGTACAGTCATTTCTGTCATTCAAACAGTATTCCTCTGGGTTTGCTATCTGAGAGCTGTGTAATTCAATCCTAATGATGCTGCTCCATGGTATATTCAGAAACAGAAAAGGAATAGTAAAAAACTGATCACTTTATCCAGCAAAGAGACCGCTTCATAGAGAGGATACAGTCTCTCTACATCAGTCTCTCAATGGAGATGGGGCACTTGAGAACTGGACGCGATCTGCCCCCTTACCTTCATCTAATTTGAATAATAAGGCTGATGGCTAAAATTCCTGTTACGTACTTTGCTGTGTTGATTTTAGGAGAATGGCACAGAATAGGAAGCTGGCAATGAAGTGATTACCTAGTAAGAGATCAGAATACCTGCTCAGTATTAAATTCATGAAGTCTCTATACAGGGCTGGATAGAAGATGATAGAAACGGGGTGAAATAGTTTTCCCCATTTTAATTTTCAGGGTGGGAGGTGAAATACTGCATGTAACAGTGTAAGAAAATACAAGTTGTTTGTGAGATTGCCAAATGCCAATGTTTAGCTCAAGTCTGTGTCCATGACGTGGTTTCATCAAGGTGGCACATGTCACCCTTCAATAACGTTGTCTCATACTCCACTGCCTGCTCAACTGTGCTTGTCCTGCTCTCACTCCCGTCCTACAAAAACTACCAACTTTTTCACCCAACCTCTTCTTAATTTTCTGCTCCGCTTCATAAGTGTTATTACCCTTTCTTCTCAATTTGTCTGAATAGGAGCGTGAACTTAAATTTAAGTGATTTTTCCCAACTTGCCCTAAGTTTGAAATATGTCACTTTTGTTTTAGACCCAAAGAAAGATTTGTCCTTCTGAAAACTTGGCAGTTTTCCCAACTACATCAGTAGTTCTGAGGCCTGTGGGAGGATGTCGGGCACTGTGGTCCTTCCCTCAGCTGCCTTTTCATCTAACTTATTAGCCAGGTTCAAGCATACCTTGTCAAAACACTAATGAATGTGAAGTCGTAGGTAGACAGATATGTGATCAATAGCTAGGTACATGTGTATACGACTGAAAATTATTTTGAAAGTGGACCAGTCATATAAAAAGGCCAAGCCTACCAAAGCCTCAGCCCTTCAGAATAATGCAAACATTTTGTTTGGAAATTCTGAAATGCAATTAGGAGCATGGGATTGGAAGGTCCTCAAGTCCAGTCTCCTATTTTCATTGGCAACTACTCCATATATTTCTTTTCATGAACTAACTGAACAAGGTCCTGTAGAACCAGTTAAATTTCTTTTCCTTATTATTCTTGCTTAAAGACTATTCTAGCACCTCATTTTGATGGTGCTGTTAATGGTCATTTCCATCCCAATTTGTTTTTTTGCCAACAAGGTCTTTTAATTTAAATAGCTCCCTTCCTTCCTTCCTTCCTGTTGTGCGTTGATCTTTCTTGAATATGGGTGACCAGAAGAAGACACTATTTTCCTGGTGAGGTATCAAATTCCTTATCCAGTGCCTTGTACATCACCTTGCATAAGACAGGCTCTCCTGGTTCCATGAAGGTTACCAGCTCTCTATGAGTTGACTTGAATGACGAGGGACATCATTGAAAACTCTAGCACAAATGACCTTTCTCAAGAGCTTTTCATCTACCATTTTGTGGAGTCCAGAACCCAAGTATCATATGTGCCCCATGGAGAAGGTTGTTACGAGCTGAAGGGAACCATCCCATGGCTGTGTCTGGAGCTGTACATCTTTGGAGCATGATGCCTTCATGCTAGGTGAGCTGGAAGGGAATCAGAGAGGTTCTCCATGGGAGGCTTTGGCTGTATTTTGACAGAAGTTAACTGAAACTGATATATAAATGCATAAAGCAGTTTGACTTCAGTGTGTATTTTCATCAGAAAATTCCTAACTAGTGCTGACCACGTGCTAGGTGACCAAAACAGCCACTGGTCTTATTTATGCTTGGAGTCTTCCCTAAGATATCATACCCTTAAATCACCATTAATTATTGTCTAGTTACTTTCAGCAATGCCGTATGGGCAGAAAAAAAGTGCTCTGAGGTGGTGAAGTTGTCAGTTATAGATGATAATTAAGGGGCCAAGTGCACATTTTATTTAACAAGATAAATATCTCCCCAGATGTTGAGTACCTGAAAGTTCATAACCACACAGGTATTTGGTACTTGATGTGCCAAAGTCACCTTCAGTAGGTACTCATTTAAGATGGGCCCTTTTTTTTGTGCAATAGGGTTTGGATTGGCATATGAGCACATTGCCCGTTGAACAATCTGCTCCTCTTTCTCTCTCTGAGTGCCAGGCTAATTTACCTTAGTATGCACTGGAGATGTTATTTTAATTGATTTATTTGGTTAATTTTCTGACTAGAATACCTGTCACATACTTCTGAGTGCTGGCAAACCATACAGAGAACACAGTCTTACAACAGGCTGATAAAATCTTAGCAGTGTTTTTAAAAATAATGACTTATTTTGGCAACAGGTAACAAAAGCTCACATATACTATGAAAGGGACACTGTTAGTTATCAAACATTTCTGTTTGGAATAATCTTTTCTTCAATAAAATGAAAAATAAAATGGCCAAAATGTAAAGCCCATGTATTTTCTAAGGAAAGAATTGTGTAGGCTAAGTGCCATGAAAGAATCTGGAGTTACTTCTTTCTGTCTTAATTTCTCTCACTCATTAACTCTTGATGTCGTTACTCCTTGGGAGAGTAGCATTGGGTTTAGGCTAAGGCTCTTGGAAATTGCTTAAGTACTATTTACGAACTCAGTTGGACTAGAAGATCATTGTAGGTTCCTGCCAACTGAACTATTCTATTCTGTTCTAGTTCAATGCCTTTTCAATTAACTAAGACCTATATGATTCCATTTCAAATGCAGCTTTGCATTTATATATTTATTACATTTATAGCTGTAAATTTTTTAGACATATTTCCGTAATGCCTGGTGTGGAGAATTCTAGATGGCTTAAACTGCTTTTCTAATGGTACAGAATCCTACCATTCTTAATAAGAAGTAATGCATGCGCCTTTATACTGGCAAAATGGGTCTGCCCTCAGAGGTTAGGGTGTGTATATGTAAATTGGGACAGTTCTGGGGTATGGAGAATACACAGAAAAATACTCAGACTTTACCTCATTGATTTTCCTTTCAATGTGAAACCCACTGACACGTAAAGGAAAAATCCACTAATGGTTATTAAAAGAAAATAGATTACATCTGGCTCAGGAAATCCCAGTGATTTCTGCACTGGAGGCAGGATGTGTGTACTGGGGAAATGTCATTCCCTACCTGACCTGCTCTTTTTTCTTCATGTCTGTCCCCAGCCAGTGCTGGAGACAGACGGGATGCTGGGCGACATGGACCTTAGGTCTGGTACAGAGCAGGCATTTGTACATCCTCATGGCTTTCAGCTGGCCTCCATCAGCAAGGCAGGGGCAGGAAATTCTTCGGATGAGCTATGGCACCAAAGAACTCCTCTGGCTTCCTAAGGGAGCTCTTTTTGTTTTACAGTAGTTGCAATAATAAAAAAAAAAAAATTCCTATCTCCATATAAGTAGAAAAAACATCCCTTTTCCATGTAAGTCAGCTGTCATCTGTCTTAGAGAGAATAATAGAACATAATAACAGAGAATAAGGAAGACTGAGGAGACCAGTTTGGTTTTTTTCTTACAATGCCTTTTTTTTTAAGACACCTTTGTGTCTTTCCTTTTGCAGTTGGAGAGTGGTTTATTCCAATAGTTCTTTTGCCTCTCCAAAAAACTACTTCTGAAGAAAATTAATATTTCAGACTAAACCTGTAAGAGGCTCCCGATATCAAATATCCCAAGTATCCAATATCAAACACTCCAAAGATCCAACTTCCCAATATCTTTTTGAGTCATCTCAAACCTCACCAAAGTGATACCTAAATATTCTGTTTGTTTCCATCATTTAAAGTTTTCACTCCTTCTGGCATACATAGCTCTTTATAATTTGTTTTACTGCCTAGCATTCTCCCATCATACAGTCGATAGCAAATACCTTCCCCCTGCCGCCCCGAACATATGTTATTGCAGCAAAACATTTCAGGTTGTTCCCAGAGGAAAATTGTCCTTCAGATGCCAATCAACAATATTAATAACAACAATGAAACGAATTCTACTTTGCTTAACTCATCCTAAAAGCTAAAGTGCTGCTAAAGGCTAGTCAGGAACATGACTGAAAGTTAAAGGTGTCCACCTAAAGAACATCAAATAACTGTAATTTGAAATTGTAATTTGAGTCTCAAAGTAGCAGGTGACGACTGCTTCTTCCATGGCTTTGTGTTGCAACAATCACATAACGTGAGGTGCTAATAAATGTTTATGCTTTGTTTCCCCGCTCTTTTTTTTTTTCCAGTGGAGATGTAGCGCTTTGAGTGGTGGCAGAATGAAAGCTCTGAAGGACTAAGTCCTCTCCCTGGGGAACAGGTAGGCCCTCAAAGCACCACCAGTGTTGTGATGAATGTTGCCATAAGCAATCATTTGAATACTGAAATAACAAGAGATGCTGTGGGAATGTGAAGCTGGATCCTGATTGTAACCCGTGAGTAAAATTTCAATGGGACTGTCAGTGGTAATGTGGGCATGCGTCTGCAGTTTAGCAGAACAGTCTTGGTCCTTGAGCCTGTTAGAGCAGACATGTCTAAGAAGAGAAGTCCTGACTAAAGTAATTATCAGTTTAGTGCTGGCAATTTTTTACGAGGGACTAGGCAGGCATCAAAAACTCATTTCATGTAGACCACCAACATGTGTCACATTATCAGTCACATTTATCAGCAGTCCTGGTCAACGGGGGAGGTCCCAGAAGACTGGAAGCTAGCCAGTGTGACACCCATCTACAAGAAGGGCCGGAAGGAGGAGCTGGGGAACTACAG
>WAAD01008777.1:57701-70959 GCA_013389945.1 Fregata magnificens
GAGGTGGTGGAGTCGTCAACCCTGGAGGCGTTCAAAAAAGGTGTAGACGTGGCACTCCAGGGCCTAGTTTAGGAGTCATGGTGGTGTTAGTTGATGGTTGGACTTGATGATCTTAGAGGTCTTTTCCAACCTTAATGATTCTATGATTCTATGATTCTATGATTAAATTAACTCCTGGGTAATTTTAAATATGTACTTTTAAAGCTGAATAACAGCGGACTCAGCTACCTGTCTCCTGAGCTGTTGTTGATTGTGTATTGATGTTACAGTAGTGCCCAGATGTTCCAAGGTCTAGACCCTCTTGTGTGAAATAAAATAAGTGCTCCAAAGGTTCTGTAGTGTTAGAAGATCCTACAGGATTTTGATCTTTATCCTACTGATTGATCTCAATGATGTAAAACTCTGCCAGCCATTGAAAACTCCACTGTCGACACAGAGGGTGTGAAAGAAGACTGAAACACAACATTTTGGCTTTAGCAAAAGGGACACTGGCCCTACAATTTAAAAGCGAGTTATTCTAGTATGATGTAGCATTCTCTTTGTCGTTCACTTCTGAACACACTTTAAATGATAGCTGCGCTTTTAGAGTAGTATAAATGTTTATATCGGACAAGTTTCCGTTGTGATTCATGTTTACTAGTTTGACCTAAATTACTAAAAAAATCAACCACCTATTTTTCCCAAACAATGAGTCTATGTGCTGCTCAAGCAGTGGTGTGCTATAATAGCCTTAAAATTGTAGGCTGGATTAAGAAAATATGGGTCATATCCTCTAATGTGATACTCTCCTCATTTGTCCTGAATTTGAATCACTAGTGTATTCAAAGCCACCTTGGATAATTAGGATAATCTCCTTAAATTGCTTGTCTCTCATGATGCCTACAACAATACCACAACAGCATCCTGCTGTGTCACTTACTGTAACACCCCGTGTCTTACTGTTTCATCCCACTCTGCTTTCCTGTATCCATTCATTTTATTGACCTGGTGCCTGGGAATACAGAAACTGCAGAAGTGAGGGGCAGGGATCCTTTTTTCACTATTTGGAATGTCCTCAGGTCAGTCTGTGACCTCAAACACTATGTTATGGATACAACAAACCTCAGACTACTTGAAACCTGGACAGACCTTGAATCCTAGACAGAAAAAAAAAAAAAAAGATGTTAAAACATTCAGTTGTTAAAAAACCATCTTGTTTAGTTTAGGTGCTTTCATTTCTTTATGGCAAGCACTTCCAGCACAGCCACAGTGGAGGTAATTGGAGCAGCCCAGTGAATGTAAATCTGAGGAGGATTAAGCCCACTGTCTATAAAGCTCAAGTAGCTCTCAAGCAATCCAGCAGTGATCAATTCATTATCATTACAAGAAGTCTGCCAAAGAAAACCTACAGGCTATTGAAGGCAAGATGACTGTAAAATTAGAGATCAGACCAACTCTAATGTTCACTAATGGATGTGAACATTAGCCTTGCAGCTTTAGCCAACTGCGCTGAAAGAGACCGTGGTGACATTTTTGGATAAAGTACATTAGGGATTGAAGATTTTCTTTTTTTTTTTATTTTAACGTATTGATTTATTTTTTTATTGGGAGTTAAAGTGGCTGAGGAAAGAAAGAAGCTGGAAAGGATACTGGAAGTGGAAAGGAATGAAGATTGCCCACTGGCTTGTCTTAAATATTTCTTTCCTAGGTTTTTGCAATATTCAGCAACGAAATCTCTGAGTGAACATTTTCTCCCCACAAAACTTTATTTGTTTTCTTTACAGTCCAGTGCTAGTGCTGTCAAGCACTACATGCCAAATGAAACATTGGAGGTAAAAGTGACACCATAATAACTCAGAAAAAGCCAACTTTATGTGTGCAGAGACCTACTCGATGTTAGTGAGCAGATCTTGAACAATAAGTAGAAAAAACAAATAATGTCTGCTGTTTTGACTGCTTTATTGTTAAAAAGCTGTGATAACTTCTTAACAGAAGTTATGATTTTTACAGTCTTTAGGAGGCAAGTAACCTCTGCACAAGTTATAAGAACAAGTGACTTGAAAGATACCTTGATGTGTAATGAGCAGTCCAATTTCCCTATTAGATTTAGCATCACATCAAGAAACTTACTCCTCTTTGATTATTTTTTTTGTTGCAGAAATGACACTGAAACAGAAACTTGTTGCACTCCTTTTTTCAGCTGTGCTGCATTCTTTACTCTGACTAAACTCCTTTTACACTATTAGCTGTCCACAGCTACCCCCAGGCTTAGTTCTGCCCTTTTTCATTCTTTTATACACCACTTTATCATGTTAACTTGTAACAGGCTCCATTATATAAAGTAGCATGGCCACAGCACTGGAAGTTACATGTAAAAGCCTGGGCAGGACTTCCTCACTGGCAGCCACTGGGATTTTGGGTGGGTTACGCATTTCAGGCATTTATTGTCTTTGTGTGGACTTCAAAAAGCGTGTTAAGAGAAACACAGGGGTTGTTGAAAAGCTGTTCTTTTACTGATTTTTCTGAAGCCTTTAAACAGAAATTTCTGTTATTCGTGCCAGACGTCTGTGCGGTCACATACTACCACAGAATATTTTGCATCTTCCCCATAGTAGTTCTGTGCAAGTGCTCTAGGCAGCTAAGAGGGCCCCACTGCTCCCTTGTCTGTAGCTTGCCCAGGGATGCTGCCCAAGGTGACTCCCCATGGTCGTAGCCCAGCAAGCACTGGCCGTGCTGGCATGCAAAGCCGAGAGTTACAGGGTGAGATCTGAACTGGCCTCACTGGCTTCGCAGTATGCTCTTCCCAAAGATATGCCTGGAAAATAAGCTGAAAGTTGTGGGACTAAGAGGCTGAGGCAGGGACCCAGGAGATGCTGATGCCTATGGAGTACCTAGCCTTAAGAGAGCTGCTTTAATTCACTGGGGGGTTGAACGCAACAGAGATAGTTGAAGGAGGGCAGTGAGTGAAGTGTGCCTAAGGGCTGCGGGGAGAGAGTAAGAAGTCAGGGAAAAGCTCAGCATTATTTAGGTTGTTGGCTACTCTGGCCCCAATGCAGTTTATTTTTAAAAGAAGTGCTAGGCATGAAAATTTTCTGTGATAGTTATACGGTCCACATCTTGGAGGGGATGCAACTGAGACATACTTCTTAATGCTAAACGAATACTGCCCCAGTGCTGACTGAAGCGGAAGATATCCGAGACATTCCCCAGCTGTATGTTGCGTTTTCACACCGAGACGTTTCCTCCTCCTTCCCATACTCCTATTTTCTCCATATTTGTTATTCTACTTCTCTTTTTCTCAAACATTATCATAATTGCTCTAACAACAAAATCCTGAATCAAATAACAGGAAACTGGCAAAATAAGAGGAGTGCTCACCCCTTTCCTCAAGAAATTTTGCTAGAAGCCATAAATGATTCACATAAAGGAGGCGAGAAGGAGTCTTGCCGGATCCCGTGTCTATCATAAGCTGCTCAGCTTTACCTAGTTATCACTGAATTGATGGATGCCCGTTACTTTAGCGGAAGGGGAGGGGGGAAAAAGCACATCTTACGCTTGGGTAGCAAAAAGCAGAAAACTCTTGTGTTGAAAAGCAGTCAAAAGCTGGGAAAGAGCAGCAAAAGGGCAATGCACAACCCTTACATAGCTGCATGAATGAAAACTCAGTACTATGGTACCAAAACTGTTTCCATGACTCGAGCTTAAGTCCCCTGTGCTCCCCCATTAGAGGGCTGCCCTTCTGCATATTTTAGGGTGAAATCCTGTCGCTTTGAGATCACTGCAATTCTTTATTGTTGATTTTGGTGGGAGCAGGGACTTAACCTAAATATTTTATGGTACCATCACATAGCATAACATCTTACAATTCTTGGGGGAAAAAAAAATGAGATATTCATTTGTGATGCCATGTGGCAAAGGATATGTCCATATGGCCACGTTCACAGCAATCAAACAGATAATGCCACTGAATTCAGCAGGCACCATTGCGGCACAGCCCCATGGAGGCTGAAAGAAGAAAAAAAAAAAAACCAACACTGATTCAAATGAGGCCAAGATTTCACCTCATGTTTTTAGTGTAGCAAATGTTATTGCAAGCCCACACAGAGCCAGCGTGAAGCACAAATTACCACAGGAATTTGTCATATTCATTACCAACCTAGCATCATTAGTTTATATGAGTGTAGGCAATTAGAAGAGAGGTTTCAGTTTCTTTCTTTGAAAATGTGAGTTTTATTAACAAAATGACAAGCTTTCTTTCAATGAAAGCAAGTCATATGCTGCAGGAAGAGTCATAAGTTTGAGAAAAGAGCTGAGAGTCAATGTTTAACGAAGGCAGCATTGCTCCACAGACTAGAAAACAGGCAGTAACTCGATTCCTCGTGTACATGGGAATCCAGTAGAAGGAAAGTAACCATGGCTGAGGAGATTTTGTTTGCAAAGGCAGATTTAAAGCTACCAAAGACAGAGTAAAGACACTCAGGGGACATCAGTAGACCTTGTTATCAGATGCTGTACCTAGATTTGGCTATTTTCCATTGATTGCTCTTCACGTTTTGGTTATTTGGTGACCCTCCCATATCTGATAACCCCTGTATGTGAAGCGAAGCTGCACTATTTATTGTGGTCAATAATATTTCTCCCAGCGAATGAACATAACTGATGAAGATGCCTTCCTTTTCTCCTGCGGGAGTTAGTCCCACCCTGGCACGTTGCTGTTAGCTCAAGTCTGGTTCCATCTGATTTTTCTTTGAGTATCAGTGGGAGAAGAGAAAAAACGTCATAGCAGTTTTGTCCATGGATGTATAAAGATTATGTACGTTTGAAAAAGCCACACGCAGGCAAAAAAAACCCCAACCCAGTTTGCAATCTGGTGTAACTTCTTGCACTACAGGGTAGCTGTGATTGCTGGGCTTTTGACACCGCACGGTATTAACGGGAGCTGTCAATGCGGGTAATCCAATTCTAGAGCGACCTCTCGCGTTATGTCGGTTAACTTCTGTTTGTAGTATTTGTTTCTTTTACCCCGTTTCCAGTAAGGTTATGAAAATATCATCAAATCGCTTTGGATGCTGGTTTTGCTCTGCGCAGCAAGCTCAGTTACACTTCCCCCCCCCCATGCTTGTTGTTTAGTCAATGCAATGCATTGCACTGACTCCCTTTTTTCCTGAAATCACCCCAACAGCACTAGCGAGAGGATTTCCCCCGTCTTTTAAATTAATTTTCATGTATATTCACTTCTGTTCGGAGTCTTCACCTTTCAGTGAAATGACCAGATGTCTCAGAAAGCCTGGAGCAATGCTGGCATCAGGAGACTTCGCCCCCATCCTGAGTGACTGCAGACTGAGATGTCAATATGTTCTGGTTTGTAATGGGTGATTGATTTGCAAGGCTGTTTTGCTCTGATTCTCCCTTGCTTAAAGAAGCATTGGGCCATTTTTTTTTTATATACACCAAGCAGTATTTCCCCTGTCTGCACTCTTGTGTCCAATAAATCTAATCATATTAGTCTTCTAACTAGCTGCTCTTTTGTCTGTGATTTTTTTTTTTCCCTCCAGAGGGCTTCATATTATTTGAATAGCAGTAAAATTACATTGGGGAAATATCCAGATCGGTCGCCTAAATACCTCTGAATGCACAAGGATCATCCATGGTGGAAGGAGGTGGAAGCCTGCTCCTCAGCAGCCATGTAGACAGAGCACCACATTTTCTGTCTTCTTCTTGGGCCCACTACACACCTCCTCCTCTCATCTCACACATTGGATCCAAACATCTAATGTCCACACTTCGTAAGGCTTTAAGTTGTGTCTTCAGGCACCACAGACAACCCTGCGGTGAGACCCCTCAGGTTCTGCCAGAGTGTGAAGACGTGCGACCACGGTCCCCGTGCCAGCATTAGAAAGTCCTCCACGCCCAGTGAGAAGACTAGAAAATAGTTTCTCTATGTGTAACTCCTCTCCTTATCAATGTGCACCTCTGAAATACCAGTATGGGCCAGACCACCTCTGGGGAGAAGCCTGCGAATAGCCAGAAAGTCAGACTTTGGACCTTAGTGGCAACTGGCATAAGACTGGAAGTGGGATTTGGAAGTTACAACCTCCAGTTTACAGTCCTCTGTCTTTTCCCTGAGAATTGCAGTATAGCTTGGCTGAACAACAGTAAAATCACTAATTTAATCCATTCTAGTTCCCCGGAGCTTTTTAATGCATGCTACAAATTAATTACACAACTTTTACAAATAACAGGGACTGAGCTTTTAATTCCTCATGCAGCAGGGAGTGTGTTAAAGCATAACCTGCCAGCACACACGTTACTCTGCCTTTCAGAACTTTTTACTCTGGTCTGGCAAGAGAAAGGAGTCTCCGAGTAAATGGGAATTGGCTTCTTAATGTTTTAAAGCAGAAATGGGCTCTCACGGAGCAACAGTCACAAATGATCTGCTTTTAAGTGCCAAGGATTGTTGTTTTATTTTTTAAAAGCATTGTTTTTCTTGCAAGACCGTGGCTGGAGTTCCCTTGAATAGTAATAAATGAATGGAAGGCAGTCACCCATCGCGTCCTTCACTCACTAACGTGAGTGTGAGTTTTACCACTGCATTCAACAGATAGAGGGTCTGACTCTAATTTATTTGTTTTAATTTTTTTTTTTTCTTTCTGAGATCATATTCTCAGTTCGTTCCATTAATCTGTTTCCTGAGAAGCAACCGTTTTGTGTCAAGTTCATATCCGGAAAAACTTATTCACAATTTCATATATCTGGAAGCACTGGCGAGCTCCTCATGGAGCATTTTTGGATGATCCTCAGAAAAAAAAAAATCCTCGGGAGACTCCTTTTGTGTAGAAGAAAAACGGTTTTCATCCGGAACCGGGGGAATCCTTGCAGATGTACAGCTTACCCCTAGAGGTCACTGCGATCCAGGGATTTCAGCGAGTCCTCCCTGGCACCGAGCGAAGTTGGTGCCTGGGTGGTGCAGAGGAACAATGGGGCGTCCTGCTGGCCTGGGCTGGCTGGGAGGTCTGCAGGAGGTCCCTAACTCTCATGAAGAGCCTTTCCCCCTCTCTCCTTTTCCTCTTGCCATTTCTGAGTTTTGAGGCTTACCACTAAGAGCCAGCCAGTAGAGTCAGATTTTTTTTCCAGATGAAATTATCTTTGTTGTTTTGTTCCCCTCCCCCCTCCTTTTTTTTCTTTTGGTTTCTTCCTTTGCACTTGGCAAAATGAAGGATAAGCATGGGCAATTTGCTGTTAATTATTTTAAATTCAGGAGAGAATTCACCTTCAGCAGGTGAAGAAGATGACTTCTGGGCTCTTCAGTGCAAATTCTTCATAGGAATGAATTTTACTGTGCTGCACAATTTAGGCTGCATCTCATTTAGCTTTCTGGCATGATTTACCAGTATCTCCCATTTTCTAAGCATATGATTTGAGATTTTTTGTTGAGTTAACTCTCTGGTTTCAATGCGGATTGCTGGTAGCTCTGAGGCTCAGTATTACGTGGACTAGTTCAAAAGCACCATGCTACTTTTGCAAGGATTTCATACAAAGACTTCTTCACACTTTAATTTTACTTTACTTACAACTCAAGATTAGCTGGAGCTACGCTGTTGGTAGCTTTCTAATGAACTCATGCTAGCATTTCAATTTGGTGGGGGGAGAGATAGCAAAATGTCCCACTTGCAATCAATCTTTTTCAGGTTTTTCCAGATCTGCTAAGAATTTTGAAACACCTGTGAAATGTGAGCTTCTTTGTCTCAAATCTAGGAAAACAGATATATATCAAAATGTGACAAAAAGTCTAGGAAAAAATCTTTTCTGACTTTTCACAATATTGTGATCATATTCTGCCCACAGAAATTCGCCTAAGTTCTACAGTAAAGCAAGTATATGTAGCCAGAATAAGTGAAAGAACAGTTGGCCAAAACTTCCTCCATAGAAAACTTTAAACATGGAAAAATATCCATGGCTAGAAATAAGTGTATTGGTGGAGCTGGGTACGCTCTGGTCCCTTCTATATGACATCCATTATAACTGAATAGAGCAGAATCCCACCTTTGCATCATATTGCAAAATATGCAAATTTCTATGAATAATGGATTTAATCCTATTAGAAAAGAGATTAAAAGTAGTTAAACATGTCAGCCTTGATTCTGCTCTATGACTTGTTAGCAGAGACAGAAGTATATGCTTATCCAGTTGATGAACTGTTGTGGCATCAGCAGCCTCAGCCCTCTCTTGGGAACCTGCCATCTTTGCAAAACCTGGCTGTTATATTTTTCCTTATCTGAACTGACTTTCAAAAGTGCATCAGCTATCTAATACTATACATTCTGGTGATAATCCTATGCTCATTTGTTTTGGACTGACCTAGCGCTTGGAGGAGAAATCACAAATCCAGAAAGGATGTGGTGCATTTTTTGTGCCTGGCTTTGCTACTGACTCTTGGTAATTCCTCTAGCAAGCCATTTAAACTCTACATTTTAATTTCCTAATTTGCACAAGATTCAGCATAGCTACACTAGTAAGCATTGTGTGGGAATGACCAATTATTAACAGAAGTTGGGTAATCCTATTTGGACAGTATAGAAATTATAGAAATTGCAGGCATTTAGTTACCGAAATATCCACTATCTGACCAAATAGCTGTGATAAAATATCACAGTGGTGTAAAGAAGACATATTGTGAAGTATTATACAGTTACATGGAGAAACAGAAGAAATGCCACTGCCATAATTCACTAAATAAAGATATAAATACAGAAATTGACCTTTTCCCGGTTCCCAAAATGAGTTGTGTGTATTGGGGGTGGGTAGGGAGTATGCATAGCACTTAATGGGGTGGAAGAACTTAGTTGGGGGGGAAAAGAAAGAGGTGGTAATGTACGGCTCTGATTACTTTCTGTTTCTTGCCAAAAAAGGGAATGATGGGAAAAAAATGTGAATTTTAGAGCTCGGTTGAGTGGAATAGAATTGGGTCTCTTCTGGTAAAGGCTTTACAGGCAGCTCTAGCACGGGGAATGTAATGATCTCGGCTGGCTGCAGTAGAAGTACTCAGGCTGTAAGGGCTGCAAGTGCTTCAGTCGCCTTCCAAAGCAAAGCCATGAGATCCCTCTGCCCCATGAGGCCACAGCAGTGGGGCAACTGGAAAAGTTAAAAATGTGTGTATTCACATGTAGTATGTGGGAACCTACACGTGTAGTTTGCTAATACATGAAGTTATCCCAAGTATCAAAGTTCTAAGTAGAACTTTCTTTTAATCCTTATTTTTTGCATTTTCTTTTTTGATTTCGATTTTAAAAAATCTTCTTTGGTTGTTGCTGCTTAAATGCTTGGCAATTGTGGCTCTGTGAAAGATCATTATAATCCTGTTGAAATATGAAATTTCTGGAAAGTATCTGAAAGGCTACTCAGCCTCAACTGTTCAGTCTTTCCTTCAGCATGACAAGCTTTACTTTTCGTGGGATGGTTTTCACCACGTGACAGACCCCTGCTCTTTCCCGTAGTGTTGATTTATCATCTGTCTGTGCTACTTTGCAACTGTTTTTACTCTCAACTGTCATGACAGAGGGTGAGACCATCTCATTTTTTAAGATACAGTGGCAAAAGTCCTGCAGTCCACCTGGCCGTTGGCTGAGAGGTGATACCACTCGGGAGAAAGCAATGTCCTACTTTCTGGATTTTTCCACTCTTGATTAGTGAGAAAACAGCGTGTTTTATCATTTAGCCATAACATATGATGGGGCGAGGAGATCCAGAGAGATTTCTCAGAGCTGCCAAATTTGATGCAGTTCTGTGAAGGATATTTCTTACCAGTGAGAAACCCTCCCATTTCTTCCTCCCTTCTCATCACCAAAAATGTATCTGTTCCTCTCTCTAGGTCAGCCTACTTCCTGGCAGGCTCGCAGTGCTCCAGAAGAAGTAGGACATTGAAGGGGAGAAAAAAACAACAAATAGGATGGTTTCATCAGTCCTCAACTCTCTCCCACCAGAAAGGCCAGCAGCAGTGGCTCCTCCGCCCCAAACCATGCTTCCTCGTGTAACATTTGGGACCCCCGGGGTTTCTGCTGCAATTATGGGCATAAAAAGGATGCTCCTGCAAAGAGCACTAGGGCAGTCCTCAGGATTCATAAGAGAAGATGGACAGCTGCTCCGGGGCTTGTGGTTCAGCAGGACCAGGAGCAGGGGATACCCTCAGAGGCCAAAATGGTGATACAAGTGTTTTCGGCAGCTGCTGCAGCAAGTAGCAGAGAGGAAGGTAGTGGCCTGGCTGCCAGCAAGACCCTGCTTCTAATACACGGCGTCAGCCGTGGGTCTGTTCAAAAATGGGGATTTTACTGCTGTGGGGCAGGGAGGAGGAATCACCAGGAAGGGTGGAGAGCAAACAGGAAAAAAACCAAGCTGGGGAAAACGAGGCACATGACCCGGCTCAGCTCCTTGCAGAGGGCAAAGAGCAGTGGAGAGCCCGAAAATGGGAAGAAGGAACGGGGAGAAGGAGCAGGGAGAAGGAAGAGCCAGGGTCTGGGGGCCTGGTCCTGCCAGTGCTGCTTACGGGCTCGGTGTCGCTTCCCTCTGATGTGGTACCTCCCCTTGCCGCCCGACGTGAGGACAGCAAACTGCCCAGAACAGACGGGAACTACCAACTACTGCCTTTCATATCGGAGGCACAATCCAGGCAAGGATTGTTTTCTTCCCAGTATGTCTGCCGTGCTAGACTTAAATTCACCCTGTCAAAGAGCAGGCACCTGCCATTTCTTGAGAAAAAAACACGGTCCCTGCCACGGTCCCTGGGGACCAGCAGAGACAAACAGCGCAGCAGCTTGCTGGGACGCTTGCTGTTACGGGGATAAAACAGAGCGGCGGAGGCCTATTGATGCCCGATAGAAACAATAGAAACCAACTGCTGCGGTGAGAAAGCGGCCATTTGCCGTGCCAGCTGCAGCCAGGGACGGCGGAGGGAAGGGACGGGAGAGCGCGCCTGGGTTGGGATGCTGCAGCATTACTGCCCAGCCTCCAGCCCCGCCGTGTCCTGGTGTGATGCCCCTGTATTGCCACGTTTCAGTGGTTACTAGTTGGGGAGAGAAGTGAGGAAAGGAAAACAATTAATGATGTTGCCTGCCTTTGTGTGTGTACACCTTGGAAGCTGTGCTGGTATCAGTTTTGCTTGCTCCAGACGAAACGTCCTGGGGACACGTCTGGAAGCTGGTGCCCAATGTGTGTTGTCCTGCACGTCCATTTTAGCTTCCTGTGCTGTCACTCAATCCACTTTCTTTCCAAAAACCTGATTTTCTCTCTGAATTTTACACTGCTGTGGACTTTGTGTTCTTTGAGGGAGTTGGTGTGAGCCTGTCAGACCAAAAGTAAGGCAGTCACTTTCTAAGCTGTAGCTCTGGCTGTGGATTACCGCTCGGTGACTCTCTGAGACGGTCCGTGTGAGCGGCTGGCAGGGCCGTGGACTGCCTGCCCTTGCCTCTGCAGGGGGCTTTGCGTATGATGCTAAATTCTCGCTCTCTGTCTCGCTAAGTGGAGCTCCCAGACCTACCAAAGAAATCCCATTCATTTCGTCTGGGACATTAGCGCTGCAGGTTGTGTAGGATTGCGTCTTTGTTGGAGAATGATGTCAAATCCAGGGGTGCATGTACAGCAGAATGCACTTTTTGGCCAGGGCTTGCCAAGCTGCCATGCAAATTCTGCTTTAGGCAGACATCAGTGAAATCTGCAGATCCAGGCTTTTCCCTAAAGCTTTACATCATTAAGCTTCAACCCTTGCTCGAGATTCACTAACAAGATCCGTTCCTGATGTGGAGCAGCGACAGGAGCGTGTGGGCACTGCTGTTCCTCAGCTGTTTAGCCACAATAATTAGGTGTTGTAAGGGATGGAGGATCGATAGGGAGCTCCATACATTGTCACACACCATCAAGCACTGCTGAGATACTGTTACAAACTCAGAGCAAGTACTAGAATACTGACAACCATGAAAATAAGGGAAAATTCAAGATTTGGAGGTTTGGTCCTTTCAACAGGTATTACTACATAAGATTCTCAGAGGATTGTAAAAAGTGGGCAATGGTCCATTCTGCTCATAGCTGTGGCCAGTCTCTATTGTTTCAACGGAAGAAGGTGAAAAAATGTCCCAGCAACCATGCTATATATCAAAATATGGGGGTAACTGAGAAAACAGAGTTTCTTCTGGTCTGTTAGGTGACCAGCAAAAGCTCTGAAGTATGGGGATAATACCCTATAACTGTTGCAGATCATTGGTAGGTGATGGTCTCCTTCCGAATACCTTTGGAGACCTCATCACATCAGGGATCTAAGGATTCAGCTCAAAAGCTCAATTCTCTGTTATACCATCCCTTCCATAAACTTATGGGGCAAACTAAATAAGAGAAGAGGAATGCAGGTGAGAAGATGGCTTATATCAGATGTAGCTGGGGGAAAAAAAATAGCAAAAACTTTCAGACACATCAGCACTTCTCCTGATGTCTTCTCCTGTGCTCTGATAGACAGTGTATATAGTTGGGGGAAAAAACAAAACCAAAACCACAAACCCCAAAATACCAGCTCCTACAGTAGCTGTTCTGTAAGGCTCATTGATAGATAAGAGCATCATTGACTTTGTGGAGAGAAGTCCTGCAGCCCACTCTTCAGAAGCATACATGGGTCTGTAGAAGTGCGTGAGGAAATCACAGCACACATGTCATCCCCCTAGCTTGGTGGTAACAACTGGAAAAGCAAGCAGTATAGATGACAGGCCAGAGAAAATAATGTCTCGGTTGTACCTTTGTTGCTCTGTATATAGCGTTATAGGGAGAAATGAGTAGACATCAGAATGATCTTACTGGTTATTTACATATTCATACACAGATTTCATGCAAGAGTTTCCTATCAGGCATATTTATGGGAAATGTGAATTTGAAGTGAATATTAAGAGGAAAAATAACGCCTTTAAATGCTATCATTTACTGGCATCCTACTTCGGAGAACCACTGTGATAGGGAGACATGAACAAAGTAACTTGTGTTCCAGTAATAACTAGTTGAAACTGCCCAAACTGACATATCAGATGGCTGTTGAAAATTGATTATGAACCATGTTCAGTTGGGAACAAAAATGGTAGCAAAATTCCTCCAGTATTTGCAGTAACTGCAACAGAGAAAAATATCAAAAGTGGTTAGAAAATGATTCAAAAAAATGTAGCATTGACCAAAAGAGGGGGAAAAAAAAAGTGTGTCATTTTTTCCTAATTCTTTAAGAAGAACTGAAAAAAAAAAAAAAAAATCGCTTAGG